>VFFE01006916.1:62805-138397 GCA_008921705.1 Burhinus oedicnemus
GACTATCTTTGTGTTGAGTTTCCACTAATACAATTTGGGAAGACTGCATTATAAAGCATTGAAATATGGATTTTATAATGGAAATGATAACAGCTTTAACTAGAGCTTAGAGCTGACTATTGATGTAATACCCTTAAATGGACAAAATATTAATAAATAGTTGGAGATTAAAAATATTTTCTGGTTTCACCTTTTGTACAGCTTACTTAAAAAAACTTAAAATGTAGAGTGGAAAGATGTCTTTCTAATTTCATATGAATGCAGTGGATCGGGAACCTGAGCACTGAAGTGAAAAGGTACAGCCTGTCCTACTGTTGAAAATATATCAGGTCCAAAGTTTGAGATGATACCTATCATTGATACATCCTGGAAAATTAATTATTAGCTAGGTTTTATGCGAATTCAATACCATAGATTAATACCTAGATACACCAGGTGAAGACTATTAGAAGATGGGGTCCTGGTAGAGGAGTGTCTCAGAAATAACACTATGGGATCTCACATGGTTTCCTTCTCGGGTGCTGTGGACACATTTTTTTCCTATCAGAAAACCAGAAATGGCTGGTTTTTATCAGTGCTGCCGAGTGCCTCCTCCCATGACAGTTGGGCTGCCTGCTTATGCTCCTTCACTTGGTGGCAATCTGTCCCCTCATCACCCATGCTCATGATGTCTCAGGGTGACACAGAACCAACGGGGGGAAGAGCTGAGCCCCTTCTCTCTTGCTCCCAGACCGGATGGAGGGATCCTCCCCATCCTGGGCAGGTAAGTTGCCTCCCTCCGCTGTGCACTCAGGAAAGGGTTCATCTTTGCTCTTGTTTCCCACTGTGGGAGCAGGACCATTCAAAACCCCAGGGCAGCTTTTCAGCGCTGCTCTGGGAATGGGAATGATCTCCGTACTGTGGCAGGCAGAGGGATTTGAATGCCGGCTTCAGGGAGAAGTAAGGAGAGGTTGAAGTGAACTTAACTGCTCTATTAAATCTCTGCTGTGCACTAGGAAAGTCTGATGTAAATCACTGTTTTGAGGGACTTAGTGAATTGCTGTCACATACAGGCTTTGTTCTGTTGGCAAACTGATATACGGGAGTGGAAATCACTCTGCTCCGATAGACTGCAACCTAGCCAGGCTTTTTATCAGCAGCAGCAAGATGGGGTGTTCTCTGGGTTATTTATTAATAGCCATACTACTTGCATGCATTAACAGCAATAAACTAGACTTTTTGCATGTGTGGATGGTGAAACTTAGATGATTGATTTGCTCGTGGTAACAAAGCAGCATGTGACCTTTCTTAGTCATCAGAGGTTATCACGTGGGATAAGCAGCAGGAAAAGGAAATTTTTTCTGCAGTTTTATACACTGGTGACATATGCAGAGTATAGAAGTTGTTTCCGGAGCATGCAATATTTCATTTTCTGCTGATTCTAAGAGTATATATTAGTATAAAGGTCTGCTTTGGGGAATGGTGAAGGAGACCTGCATTTGCAAGTACAATATAAAGCAAATATCTTTCTAACTTCCTGGGAACATGACAGCTCTGAAAGATCCTGATGTGTGTGTAGGGAGTACAGCACATGACTCAGATTTGATGACTTAGAACCTCTCTCACTCAAGATTACAGCATCACTTAGACTTTTTCTGCATAAAGATGTCTGCTGTTATTGTTTCTATGTTCCATGCCAAAAGTCAAGTTGTTGTAGGGGATCTTTTGCTACATCTTTCATCAACAAAGGTGGAACTGAATGGGAACAGAGGACTCCTGCAACCACTACTGTTGCTTCAAATTTAGGATTTGCAACTTCCAAACCATCATGAGATTTAGACTATGTCAGGAAGAAATAACATTCTGTCTTCCAGGTGAACCAGCCACCACAGACAAAGTAAAACTAGGCAGCTCAATGGAAAATCATGTATTTTCAGATGTAGACAGGCTGACATAAATGTCTCCAAACACCTACTAAATGTACATGCGGACTTCCTAGAGAGCCTGCTCTCCATAATGACTTGTTATTAGCGTAATGACCTATGAACATATAATTTTTCCCACAATTTGTGAATTATGAAATAAAATAAATTACAGCCTTGTGCCTCAGAACAGCATTTGAATGCAAAGGATGAGAGAATAAAGCCTGGAAAAACTCAGGAATGGTCAACACCTAATCAGGAAATTTGGGGTATGTCTGAGTATTGTATGGCCTGAATACAACCACTGACCTTTTTCAGGAAACAATAGCTGGCAAAGAAAAAGAAATATTTTTGTCTTTTCCAATGCCTCTGCAAGCTGGCCATTTCAACCTTTTTTGACTATAACCTCACAAACCCCTGCCAACCGCAAAATAGCAAAAAAAAAAAAAAGGTCTTAGTTGATGAAATAATATAAGACAGTTAATCTGTTGGCAAGGTTAAGAGTGTACTGTGTTGGCAATGTTTTCTAACTGTGGGAAATACATGTTGCCTTACCCAGGAATTCCACCTGACTCGAGTTTGTTTGCGATATCCACGTCCCATGACCAGACATCAAACTGCCACTTTCGCAGGCCCAACACTCCACAGAGAACCGATCCCGAATGTATGCCTATCCTCATGTCAATGTCATGCTTCGTTCTTGACCTAACATATCTGTTAAACAAAATAAAAAAACAGAAAAAAGAAAAGATCAGACTCATGAAAGTACATGCCACAGTTTTTCATATCCTTTAAAAAAGGGTCCAATGAAAAATACAACATCATTTGTTATAAAGAACCACTTAGTCTGTAACATGAAGAGATAACTTTCTAGGTAGCAAAGTACAGGTACTGATAAAATGACTCTAAAAGCCAGATTATCATTAAGTGTTTAATTGTACGCATGGTTCAGTGGCACATGTTATTACTCCTATTAGACAGAAAGAGAAAGATAGGGAAAGAAAAAGATGTCCGAGTGAAGTGTCTGGACTCATTTAGTCCTTTAGCTTGGAATTATAAAAGAGCATTCAACAACATTGCAAAAACTATTATCATCAAACCTGCTTATACTTTTATATTCTATTGGACTTTTTGGAATAATTTTCAATATTTCAAAAATGTTACTTAATTAACTGAAATTTTCCAGAGTTACTCTTTCTCCAAAAGTGAATTACTTTCAGTAGTTTTGTCCAGAACACCATTTGCTCTGTTATGACAACGGTGTGATTCTAAAATCAGTTTCTTCCATTCTGTATGATGGCAAAGACCATTTCACCCCCTCAAAAGTAAACACATGTGGACATATTTGTTAACAGTCTCAAAAAAGGGACTTTGTTCCAGCGCTGTTTTCAATTAGTATATCTATTGGTTATAAAGGTAATTTTACTGTGTTAAAACAGTATCTTCCTCTTCTGATACGAGACAACATATACTGTTCATAGCCACAGGCACCTTAATAGTGTCTTAGACCTAGGACTGTCACTTCCAAATCAGTAGTGAGATACTCCAGCACATTGCTGTGGTAACCTCACCCCTAAAATAATAGAGCTGTATCCATTGGGATGACAAAGAGAGCACTTCTGTTCTGCCTGTGTAACAACAATTATTTGCACCAGAGATAGTATTAGAGCTAGCGTTCGTTAATATTTGAATAGCGTGCTCAGGATAGGAAAAGCGCAGCGTTGCTACTGTTGGCCTACAAACAAGGCTGCTGTTTCTCTGTGAAAAGTCCCAGTTCTGTGGTCGCTGAAGTCAATAGCAGCACAGCAAGATCACACAACAGAGCAGGCAAAGAATAAACAGCTCTATTTCACAACTCTGAAGCTAACTACCGTTGCCTCAGGTGCCTCAGTCATGACCTTGACAGAACATCTCTAGAGGAGAAAAGGGTGAATTGCTCAGTGCAGTCAATATTTGGACTTTCGTTCTCGCAATGGGGCACCAATTCAGTTTGGTGGGGGAGGAGAAATTAGAGTTTCAAAATGGAGGTAAACTAATTGTATAAAAACACGAGGAACTGAAAATAAGCAATTAATCTTTATTTCCCTTTCCTGCATATTCCGAAACCTTGGAGAAAATCATGCATATGATACATCCCAGTGCAGTTGTTTGCCTACTACGGATGATCTGTTCATCATATCAGGAAGCTAACACATTTCAGGTAGCTAAAAGAAAGAGATTTTTAAAAAGTTAATCATAAAATAATAAAAAACAAGCTTTGGGAAGGGGTTATCTGTGGTCTGAGTTTATAGTTTTCGTCTACAAATTCTTTATTTGTTTTCAAGCAAGAGGGCTTGAAATGTCAAAATTAAACAAATGTACACCTGTCTGTGGAAGGTGGGACATTGAAACAACTCTTCCACACTGAAATAGTGCCTTGAATGTTGTGAGAACAGGTAAGAGAAGTGAGAGCATTGTAATTTGTAATGTGTTTGGAAGAATTCTTAGAGATATGTTCCAAAAATATCTAAACTAACACTTCTAACTGCCAAAGGAATTATCACACAACTCCCCGCATGATCATTTCCCCCGTCTGCCTTTTTCTTTTGTTCAGACTAAGATAATTATTTCTCATTTTGTGTCTGATTTCCTAATCTTGAAATAAAAAGCCAAATGAATCCAGAGGAATAATTGAGTAAAAAATCTTTTCATTGGAAAATGTACACAATAAGAGGACTGTAAGTTTAATAAAATGGTCTAATAGCATATATTTATGTAATCTCTCTCTACATATATATACACACATGCTATTAAACCAATTTAGATTTTAAGTACTACAGGATTTAATTGCTAATAAATACTAGTATTTAACATTAGACAAATACTAGAATTGGGCAGTCATCAACAACATGGAATTTAACAATACCAAATGCTGGATCCTGCACCTGGGATGGAGTAACGCCAGGCACAAGTATAGATTGGGAGAGGGGTGGCTGGAGATCAGCCCTGCAGAAAGGCATCTGAGGATGCTGGTTGACAGCAGCTCAACACGAGTCAGCAGTGTGCCCTGGCAGCCAGAGGGCAAACCGCATCCTGGGGGCATCAAACATAACATAACCAGCCAGTCAAAAGAGGTCATTATCCCGCTGTATTCAGCGTTGGTACAGCATCACCTTGAATACTGTGTGCAGTTCTGGGCCCCACCATTTAAGAAGGATGTGAAGGTCCTTGAATGCATCCAGAGGAGGACAACAAAGCTGGTGAGAGGGCTGGAAGGAATGTCCTATGAGGAGCAGCTAAGGACTCTGGGCTTGTCTACTTTGGAGAAAAGGAGGCTGAGGGATGACCTCTTTGCTCTCTACAGCTTCCTGAGGAGGGGAAGTGGAAAAGGAGGTGCTGAGCTCTTCTCACTGCTATCCAGTGACGTGACACGTGGGAATGGTTCAAAGCTGCAGCAGGGGAGGTTCAGACTGGACATTAGGAAGCATTTCTTGACTGAGAAGGTGGTCAAACCCTGGAACAGGCTTCCTAGAGAGGCGGTCGATGCCCCAAGCCTGTCAATGTTTAAGGGGCATTTGGACAATGCCCTTAATAACATGCTTTAACTTTTGGTCAGCCCTGAAGTGGTCAGGCAGTTGGACTAGATGATGGTTGTATGTCCCTTCCAACTGAAATATTCTATTCTATTCTATTCTATTCTATTCTATTCTATTCTATTCTATTCTATTCCATTCTATTCTATTCTATTAATTTTAAATACTATAATTTATAGTCTTGTATTTGTACCTTGTATGAGAACTAGCACACACAGATCCCATTGGAGAGACCAGGTACAACTGAGCAATGCATCCCTCTGTTTCTAGAATGTTCACTAAGGTTTGCTGGATTCTACCATTTTCTTTGTCGTAAAAATGTGGTGATGGCCTGAAAAGGCTTCAGCATCCTCAATCAGCCACATAAGACTTGTACATTTGTTCACTTAGCTGTGCTGTCCCCCCTGCTTCCTGCATGACACCTCAGACCCTAATCAAGGTCCTGTCCCCCTTGCCTCATCTGTTGTCTTTCACAACCTCCCAGCAACTTATTCCTGTGTGCTGCTCAGGTGATATTTGACCTCAGCTCTTAATGTGCAGTCAGCGTGGATTTGGTTACCTGCCTGCATCCTTTGACTGACGGTTGTTCTGATTTTCCGTCTGCTGCGGTGCTGGTGCACTTGCAGGGCCCCCATCTTCACATCCTCCTCTTACTCGCCCGTCACAGCAATGTGCTCTTATGTTGATAGGTAGGAAACTAATTGCATGAGGGGACCTGACTGAATCGAGCCACAGGCAGTCTGAGATATATTTAAACAGCCCCTGTCCAGAACATGACTCAAAGCAGAACAGCAATCTGGTCTGGCTCCCATTTTTTTGTTGTTTGCAACACAAGACTGAGAGCAGAGTGATTGAGAACCTGTTTGTGGAGATACTAGTTTTCTCTAAGCTTTTGTTGTAAGGTTTTAAATTGAATACAGAATAAATGGTTGTAGTTTAAAAGTGAGGTGATTGATTAGCATGTAAAAAGCCATGGAATTATTCTTTTTCTTTAAAATCTGGAGTGATGTGGAGTGAATCAGATTTCTGAATTATGTAGAGAAGGGAACTTCACCATGGCCAAATCAATCTCCCTAATAGCCAGACTACCCCATACTTAAGATGTCTTGCTTATATAGTGTTATAGGTAAAAAGCACTTAAAAACTTTGAAACAACAAATGCTGGATCATATCAATAGGGGTAGTTCTCCTTTATTCAGAAAAAAAATCTTATAAATAATAGCATAGATACTGAAAAAATGAAGAGTGTTTGTTTTGCATAAGCTGAGGTGTTCCACATCTTTTAGTTCTTCTGTCTTTTAAAACTATTCAACTATCAATGAAGCTTTTAATTAGAAAAAATGTATTTGCTTCAACTGCTTTACAGGGTCTCTGCAAATACTTTGACAAAGCGTGTGCATGGAGCTGCATTATTGATGATCTATAAAGCAGCTCCGTTTACCTCACAAGCTGTCTGATATCTTATCCAGGATGAAGCAACTGTGACTGATGCTATTCATGCCATATCTCATTTCAGTCAAATCAGTGATAAAAATTTTATTGATGTTAATTGGATCTTGGCGTTTCCTTCTGGCCACCATTCTTTGATGGGTATTTGATTTCTGTGCTGCTAATCAGAGGCTTTCCTATTTGCATGTAGAAGGTAAGCCAAAAGTCAAAAATCTGTTTTTCAGCCTTTTCTGTAACTGCCAAAAAATCTAAATGCCCTGGAATTCACACCTTGCAGGTTCAGACAGTGACACACTGGCTACATCTGTGCTGACCAGCTTAACTGTGCAAGGTTCTGTCTATGCTTTGAGATACTTAAAACAGCCCCAGAATGTTTGTTTTGTTTTGTTTTGTTTTTTTCCCTGGCCAACTAGCTCTCTCTCAACCTTTTCCCAGGTTCAGCAGCTCACGTGTGTCAAAGACCATTTCAGTAGGCAGTGTGGATGCAACTGCCTGGTTTTGGAGGCAAAAAGAGTTGAGAATAATGGATTTGGTCAGTTTGTGCCACTTTTTCTCAGTGACAGCTGACATTCCCTGGGGCTGTTTAATTTACCTATCAAAACATAGGCACTGTCATCCTCATGCAGATGTACTAGGAGAGTCTGTGTATTCTGTTTGAAGTAAATAAGGGTCATAGTTGACCCTGTTTTGAGCAGAAGGTTGGACTGGTGATCTCCTGATGCCTCCTCCAACCTGAACTGTCCTACAATCCTGAGGTTCAATTACATAAAAAACTTTTGGGTTGGACTCAGCAGATTTGTGGAATTTTCCTAAATGAACTGAAACGCTTTTTGGTGCTGACATGAAAGGATAGGAGGTGAACTGAGGCAAGTGCTCTTTTTGGTGTGATTCTGGGAACTGTGTCATGCTTGCGAATGAGCCATCCATTATTTTTAAAAAGGTAAGTAACAGGGTGCACTACACTACTGAACAGTTCGAAGAATACAGCTAAGGTACTGTGACTCACAGGATATAACACTTTGTAGATGGACTTCACACAGCATTGAATTTACAATTTAAGGTAGATATCATACCAAGAAGCCAGTTTAAATTAGCTCCAGGGTGAATTTGCCTGGGAATTAGAGCTGGATTCCAATGTCAGCAGAAACTATTATCTGGAGAAGTTTCATATCATCAGACTTATCATTAATATAACTGACTTGCTCTGAGTTCAGACAGATACTATAGCAACATGGACAGAGTTGAACCACTGCTGTGTTCCTGTTTCTTATGTCTGTCTGCTCTGAGAGGCAGAAAACTAATATAGCACAAGGGACTACAAACAATATTATCAGAAGTCTGCTTTTTCATTTGAAAGCTATGTTACAAAAAGCTACATAAATACATAAACTTCTATGGCACCTTGCCGATATAGTTTTGATTGTATTTGGTGGCACATTCAAAGAAAAGAGTTCTCAGAGGTACACGAACCTATTAATCCCTACCCATTTCAATTCATATAGTCACCCAACAGCAAAAACAGGGAAAGAGATACTGTCCTGATGCTCTGTTCATTCACAGTCAGTGGCTGAAGCGGACGCGTGGAGGTGATGATGTGATCAAGTCCCAGAGTGAAACCTATTCACCCTGCGGCCCGTGTGAAAAGTGCTGGCGGAACTTGTGGATATCTTGCAAAGCCTCTTCCCACCACCATATAGAAATGAAGGTAAGCCATAGGTTTTGGGTTTGTGAAGCATTATTCTGTCTTCTGTGAATCAGGGCTCATTTCAACATAGGCTGAGCCTTGCACATTATACAAGAAATAATCTGTGGAAGGAATCCAGGACCTGATCACCTATATTATTATATAATTATATAATTAAATAATGATTTATTTATCGTGGAATATGAAGGCAATTCCTGGCTGTTTCACTGCCTAAGTAACTTCTTTAATAAGGATTGATCACTTCATGATTTTTTTTCTATACCCAATAGATGACATTAAAAGCAGTTTTTCCTACGAAAGACAGAAAACCTGCCAGGTCAGTCACTGAGATCGTCTAAAATAATCGTGGTGGTTTGGGTTTGGGTTTTTTTTGATTTTGGGTTTATTTTGTTTGGAGTTTTTTTGTGTTTGGTTTTCTTTTTCCTCTCTCATGAACTGATGTTAATATTAGTAGTTAATTACAGACTTTCAGTGAAGACAAGCTGTTATCTAATTTCTGGAATTTAGCTTACGTTGTATGCTGGGACTATTTTTTCTGTCATAACAGTTACTCTTTCAGCTCGTATTTTAGCAGGAAATAATCCAAGAGATGAAATCACTCAGCACTCCTTGACTTACCAAACAAATAAGTTTATTTGAATTTCCACTGTTATGTGGATCATTGTGGGATTTCCATCCTTAAACCATGTGAGTGAGTCCTTGAGGAGCTGGGCCTTCTACAATCTCCCTCCTCCCTCTCTTCCCAGTAGAGGGATTTTAGGAATAAGGAGATTTGAGAAGGTGGTGGTGAAAGCAGCAGCCTTTAACCCCCGGAGGCAGCCCCTGCCCCTGTGTCCCAAGCTGAAGAGCAGAAGGGACGGTTACGTTGTCCACCTTGATACCCTGTGACACACGGGCTGGTACATTTTACCCACTCGTGCTTGTTTGTATTCCAGTAACTTGTGCCTGATGGAAGTATTTACTCTGGAAAGAAATTCAGTTTTGGTTTCAAAAAGCCATCGTTTCTCTGAGTAATACCATTGCCCATTTTTAAATCTGTCCATAAAACACTTTATGTGTTGCTACCAAATAAATTTTCAGTTCTTTTTTTCTCAGAGCTAAACAGATCAAGCTTCTCAATTCTGTTATTTTAAAGGCACTTCTGTTTCACAAATTAATTTTGTGACTTTTCCCTGTACCCTTATAAAAAAGTTTAACAAGCTTTTTAAAAAGAGGCCACCACACCAACACTCATTATTCTCATCTCAGCCTGAACATTGACAGACTATGCTGGTATAATTTCCACTTTGGAAGTACTCTCTCCTCTTCTTTAAGATTATTTCCTTCACTTCTTTTCCCAGTCCTTCCTTTGCTTCCACTTCCTTTCTTGCTTCCTCTCCTTTCTCCTTTAACTCCCGTTCCCTCTGAACTTTCCTCACTGTGCTTTACGTAGCTATTCCTCTCCTCACAGCACAACCCAAAGAACGGAAAACCCCAATGAACAAGCATGCTAATCCCTGTCTGGAGCATAATGTGATATTTAGAAATTATCTCAGTTCAGAGTTACTTTTATGTTCTTTATCTTTCTCTTATATATTTTAATATACTTGAGGAAGTGATTGTCTCACGAAATCTAACCTCATTTTATCGTTAGGTCTTAAGATCATGTTCCATATTTGACTGCCAGCAAATAGATATTCCCATCTTGAATTTTATCACATATCCCATCTAAAATCCCATCCATCTGGCCTTCCAGCACAGCTTTGGAATTTCACTAACGTGCAATGAAAACGCTGACGACTGCTTTCTTCTTACAAATGTTTCCCTCCCCATATGGACATAAAGATAAAGATAAGGTGGCTGCTCTTTTTTGTAGGTAAGAGCAGCTGCAGGTTTAGTTTCCCTGACTGTTATCTCTAACACCCATTTAGCTTGGGTGATAACTTAAAATGAAACATTATCATCTGATGACTAAACATGCCACTAGTATCTCATTTCTACCAACTGTCAGTACAGACAGGCATTAATACAATAAAATTAAATACAGGAAGAGTTACGCTGCATGTGAAAAGATACGAGAAGCAGCTGAGCAAATGAACCCTTGTGAAGAGTTTGTTCTTTTTATTTTAATTTGCATTTCCAACTACAGTTAAAGACTCTGTACAAGAGGTTGGGTTTTGCAAGACAGTCGGAGTTAGGATTCTTGCTCATGCATAAATATGATGGGGCAACGCTTTCTTGCTTTAGAGTAAACATCAGAATTCTTGTGGAGCCTTCCTGTAGCTGAAAGTTGTGTTTCAATTGTACTCAGTGATTATGGGGGCAACGTACAAGAAGACAGAGTGGAATAACAATAATAGCTGTTCTTTTGTAAGATTTGTAACACGACACAGTGATAGAAAAATCATTACAGAGAAAATAACAATCTTGGATTGTTTGGCTGCATTCTGAGCAGTTCCTCACATCTGTAAAGAGAGAAGTGGAGCAGCAAGACTCACGTCTAGATCCTTGGTATATAAGCTTAAGATCAAGTTGTAGAGTCTCAGTTAACAATAAATTAACACTTTAGCTGTATGCATACAAACAGTATTAAAACACTCAGAAGTCCCTTGTGAGTCAATCTGTCCATGTAGATTTATTTTACATGTTTTGTAATGAATAGATTTGAAATTCTTGCTCAATTCCTGCTGACCATGCAGTCGTCAAGAAAACTAGAAGGAAAATTCAGTAATGGTACCCTGAGATGGCAGATTTTTGGGCACTGCCTCACCAGAAGTGCTGACACTGATCCTTGCAATGTTACCAGCTACCTGTTGTCAATGGAGAGAACAGGAATCTTGGAGGACCTGCAGGGGAAAATCTGGTCTGCCTAATTTAAAGCTTCCTTCTACATTAATTGCATAAAGAATTTAAACAGGTACAATAATCAGGAGTTGTAAAAGTACCTGGATTGCTGTTGGTGATCTAGGTGCCTACATCCCAATTATAGGTGGGATGTTGTAGCATAAATACTGGTTTTTGTTTTAATATCTAATTCTTAAGCTAGGCTAAGTGCTTGAGCTAAAATGTAGCTAGGATTTAAAAGCTAAGATGTAGGTCTGCAAGCGGGAGAAGAAATAACTGTTCATGTAAGCTTTACGAGTAGTGAATTTTTTGGAAATTCCCTGTAAACATCCTCTGATTTGCAAGAAGGCTTTTAGTTCATCCATATAATTTCAATGTAATTGTGAAATTGTGTGTAATTATCTTGGATCATCTCCCGATCATTTTGGACATACAAAATATTTATTTTGTGAAATCTTCAGATGAAGATAAAAAATTTAATAATCATCAAAACATCATTTCTAGCATGTTTTAGATCTGATCAAATTCTGCAGTGACCAATATAGTAGAAACTCACTTTTCTAAAGAAGGGTGGGGTTTTTTTCATTTTAATTTTGAGAGATATCTACTAATTTAAGTTCTAATTAATAAACTGTAGATAACTCCAGTTTCTCTCAGAACTGTGGACTGAAGTATTTGTAATATCCTACGAAAGGCTTGGTCCTCCCTGTGAACTATATGAGCACACTTTAAGATAAGTAACATAAGGCTCCTATACTCTGAACTGAAAAGCCTGGGGAAAAAATCATGCTCATTGAATGGCCAGAAATTCAGATACTGAGATCATCAAATAAATTGGAGGCAATCTGAACTGAATTAGCCTGAGATGACCAAAGTCCTAATGGACTTTGGTTTCTCAGCTCCCAGTGAATACAACTGTACTTTAAAATACTAAAACTACAGTACCATTTGTAGTGGATTACTGCCTTTGAGACCCGATTCATAAAACAGTACTGGGGTATTAGAGACTTCCACATGTGTAAGGAGATTCAGAGAAATTTACTGTCTTAGAAGAAAAATGACTTGCAATGGGTTTGCTGCAGATGGTATTACCAAGCAAATGCAAATGATTTGATGTGTGTCTCCAAGAACTTTTTACAGTGCTGGTAGCTTTTTTCAGCTGTGTATGTTCTCTAATTCATGTTTTACTTTCAGTGCGGGGATTCCAGAAGCAAAATATTGATCACTTTGTGCAATATTTAGTCCGTGATAATTGAATCCAACCTTCTTAGAGATCATTGTTGCATAATCATTATTCAGTTACATTTTCCATTAGTTAATTGTTGTCAAATTCTTTCTCTATTAAAATCCCAGTGATGTAGCTGCAGTACACATTAACTGCCTGGTATATGTAATGAGACACACTCAGATTAAAGGAGGAAAGCAGTCTGGAAAAGAAGCAGACAAAGAGATTGGACAGCAAAACGTCCATGGAAAGAGGAGAGTGCTTGCGTTACACAACACTGTTTTAGGGAAGACAGCAAGAGAAGAAGGATTTGGAGAAAGTGAACTCAGCAACATTTATATAGAGGATAAAAAAGATGAAGAAAACCTCTCTTGGAGTGTTAGATGTTGGCCACCGTCACAGTAAGTCATTAGACAAGCTCTATACATGGACTGCTGAATCATTGTTATTATTAATCCTGATTGCATCAAAATACAATAATCTATCAACAACACAACTATATTGACATGAAGGGAACACATCCCTTAATTAAAACACTTCCAGCCCTTCTGGATTTAAGCACCAACCTGAGTTAACAAGTAAAATTTGCTCATCTGGCAAATCTCGGTGATTATGAGTTTGTCTATGAGCTAGTTTCCAAGTTAAAGTATTGCTACAGCTGTATATTTAGGGTTTATATTGTTGTTTTATTTTATTAAGGGGATTACTGGAAGCAATTCAGTCTCCTCCTCCTCAACCTCCTCTTAAAAATGACAACAGTACAAAGTGAGAACTGTTAAGATCTGTGAAACCCATCGCTCGCAATGCACACACAGCTATCATGTTGTGTGCTCTGAAATGGCACGGGTTAATAAAATGCATTTAGTATCTCTTCCCACACATTACATGGATCGAAAAAGTCCTGCCCTTTTCACGGTGATAATGCTACGGTCTCTGAACCACCATAGGAATTACTTGTCTAGTAATAGCATTCTCAGATAAGAAGTTCAGGAGACTGTCAGAAACAATGAAACAAGAAAAAGGAAAAAAAAAAAGCATTACCTGATAGTTTTGATCATGCTGAGCCCCATTTCAACGCAGCAGTGTGCATGGTCCTGCCGAGGTTCTGGGAGCCCCGACACGCAGTAGTAACAATCCCCCAGGATCTTTATTCTGAGACAATGATGTTCCTGTATGTAAACGTATCAAAGAGAAAAAAAAAATTTGCAGTTATGTTTTCATAATTTTAAGATGAATGTGAAAGTGGTTGAAAAAAGTACTGAAAAAAAAAAAATTAAAAGCTTGCTGCTGGATGTTTCCTGTTTGAGATTAGTACAATCTTGATTTATTTCACTTTTGAAATAAAGTACCTTTACATTTTCAATAAAAAAGCATATAGTGATTTTTATTTTATACTAGTCAGAGATGTCCTTGCTGATGGTGAGAAAGGTTTCATCAGAGTCAGTCTGGAAGCTAGGCCAAGGATTCAGAAATGCCAGCTGAGATAACGAATAACCCGTTTTAGACTATATTCCTCCAGGGCATCCTTTCTGCCCCCTTGTTACACTGGAAATAAATGAAAAACCTCTTTCCTCCCACTGATAATCCCTTCTCACCTAAAGTTTCCACTGTCACCCTCAAGCATTCCCAACAGCTATAGGAGCTGATCGAGGATCTGCATGCTAAGACTATCAAAGCAGGTGTCTTTCGTTAGGCTTGTTCTGTGGAGAAACTATGTTTATTTGGCATCCAGCCAGAGACATCCCTTACCCTAGGAGCAAACGCTGTATTTCGTTTCTTAAATACATATTAACAGTATCCTTATAGACTGAAACAGCATGTCACTGTGTGATTGGATCATTAGTTTAGAAGACTGTTCTAGTGAGCAGAAATGACTGAAAGTTTTGCAGTTCCCAGACGAGCAAAACAAATGAGCCTAAGATCAGCTCTAAACTTCCCAAATGTACTCTGCTGGCTTGGCACTCCCAGGAGACAATCAGTGCACAGGAACAGAGACCATACTAATTTAAGGACAGAGCTGCAAGTGTCTAGGGGCAGAAGGTATTACAAGTTGAGTCAGGGAAGCATTTTTATGATGGAGAATCACTAAAATAATAAGTGCAGTATTAGCACTCAATCAGTAAAGGCTCCGATGACAGAACATTAAAATGAAGACCAGTTGTTACTGGGGAGCAGGATAACGATTTATAAAACCAGTTTGTTACATGATAGAAAAAATCAGCCTATGGTATTTATTTCAGATTTTCTGTTCTCTTTCTCCCAGGCAACCTGTGATGGAGGTTGCAGTAATCAAAGGAGCGGGGATGCACTAAACCCCCTGGGGAAGAGAGAACTTTAAGTAAGACGTAGGAGCAAGTGTGAATGCTGACTGTGCCTCAGGAATTGAGTAATGGCCACACGAATGGGACTCCAGATTATTATTCCAGATTTTGCCTGGGAAGAATGAAGCTTTGCAGTCAGCCTCAGACAAGTCTTTACAAATCCCAGAGTGGCAAAAGGAACCTACACGCTTGTACCCAAAGCTTTTGCAGAAGTCAGCTGAAGCTTTGAGCATGCCAGCAAGGGTAAAAGCTGCTCTGGGCACAGAGCCAAAGTAAGCTGATTCACCCTGAAATCTCCTTAAACCATCAGTCGGAGCTGACTGTGTTTGAAGCTTTGGCTAAGTCTCCAGCTAATACCATTGCTGGCTCTCAGAGTGCAACGCCTAGCTGCCCAAGTTTCACAAGGAAATTCAAGACTAAAGTCAGGTTTCTAAAAGGTCAAAATTCATATGTAATTCTCCCCTTTCCTTGTCCCCTTCTCTTCAAACAGACCCACACAAGTGAATTCTGGGTATTTTTTATATGGTTGCAACTGAAATTGTACATCCTAAAACCCACCAAAACATTCATTTTTTTACACATTTCCTCCTCAATGGAAACAATTAGAGATTTGATTTTACTGCACTTTCCACCTAATTTTTTTTCTACAGAGTGAAACTAGGAAACATTAAAGTTAATCAACCAGTAGCGAGGACTCAATGGCATAAATCAGTGCATGTTAAACCATTAGTGGGCTTCCTTAAGCTTCTTTCTGTGTTCCCTGGTTAGACAAAATGCAAAGAGATAAAGATATTAGAAAACACAAACGCTAAACTTCTTTGGCTTTTCTAATAGTGCCATTCAATTGATTCATATTCTAGTTGCCGTTTGCTTTTAGATCTGCAAAGTAAAAGGAGCATTTATAACATCATATCAGTTTGACTGAGGTGGACTGAAGCAAAAGGCAGCACTTCAAGTCCATTCAGACCCACTACAAATACATTACAACTGATAACCTCATAGTATAATACAGAAAAAAAAACCAAAAACAAAAACAAAAAAAAGGAAAACCAGTCAATTTCCAGGAAAGAAAGAAAGAAAGACAAGTCTCAAGTAGTGTCATATTTTAGTATAATAATTGCATTTTTACATGGAACATTATTCATGCAGTCTCGGACCTGTAATACCTGCCTATCTGACGATGTTGGAAACCCCTATTAAGTGAACATCTAATTCAGCACAGTTAGAGAACATAGTCTGCAACAGAAAAAAACACAGCTGTTTGGTTCTTAATGACTCATTTAAACTGGCTGAAGTGCTGATTCCATTAAAGACAGATGAGACCTCTGTCACCTGGCTGCATGTCTCTTCATTTGCTGAAAATCAGAACAAGGCAGACCACTTCAAAAAGATGTGATTTTTATAAGAATAAGAAAGAAGAATCTTAATGCGTAACAAGACCTGCTAATGAGGGTTTGATATATGCAAATGTGTGTGCATGTGTGTGACACAGGAAATCCGTTCAGCTGCACATGAATGCATGCTTTTTCTTGTCATGATACGTCATCTCTACACTCATTTGCCAAAGCTCAGGAAGTCATCTACGGAGTGAGATATCCAAACAGAGGTGACTATATATAGGTGTCCATATGGCAGCCAGCAGTTGAGGCTGCCATTACAGTCAAAGGAGAGCCAGGCAATGCAGACAGTGAAGCCTAGGGAGGGATTCAGCTCACAGATAAAGCAGTTGGCTGGGCCTCAGTTCACATGTCTACACATAAGCCTACGGTGCATCGGTGAGACCCTTCGGATTGTGAGGCACTCACACAGAACTAACAGACATGACGTAAGACGTGTGTTCCTCTGGAGTGGGGCAAGAGCCAGGCATGGTGTCTCTATTGGCACAAGCCACAAGGAGCACTTAAATGACTCCTTGTCTTCCTTATTTTTCCTGTTAATCAAATCATTATGACTGTGAAACATGAACTGTGTTACAGTCCGAGTATATTGTCCTTACCTTTATATTCTTCCCTTATTATTCCCTTCATATCTATTTTAAAAGTAAACTGTGGATTTTTTATCACTGGAAATGTTTCAGCTAGCAGAAGATAACAACTGCCAGGAAGGACAGAGGGCTAATGGCATCTGCCTTTGGCAGAGGGAGGCCGCGTGGTCTCCTGAGGTCTCCCTCTGATAATCCTGTAGTTTAATCACATCTACAGTTGAGACTAGACGCTTTGTCAGGCTGGTTGTATTAGTACACTAAGGTTAGATTCATGGCTAATGTGGGCAGCCATGCTGTAGTTGTAAAAAGGAGACTGAGTTTTATAAGGACCTACCTACTTTACAGTGGTATAAAATTACAATAATACCATTCAAGATTTTCCACGCACTCTAAAGCTCAAGCTCATTTCCTAAAACCATCTCACCACAATGGTATATAAGAGTTGCAAGTTGATACTAAATGAAAATGAATGTAAAATATAAACTTGTATAAAGAAACTGTAAAATGAATAAATTAATTAAATAAGAGAAAATGGCCATACAGGAATTTTGATACAGCAGATACTACACTACAGTGCTAAGTCCTTACACTGCTATAAGGCTGTTATGATCTTCTCCTTATTTTATTCTATTGCTCTTCCCCTTCCCATAAGCAATTCCAGAAGTTGTCCTTGGGCATATAAATGGCGGCTGATAACATACAGATATTCACATCAGTATCCATCAGCCTCACACTCCTACCCATACTCACTCATTAGTGTCATTTACTGAAGGCACCAATTAATTTCTCAGCATGTCACAAACAGAGGCTTTCCCCCTCCCCTTATTTGCAGCTTCTTGTATGCTACAAGTGAAAGATTAAGGGGCCTGATTCTGCCAAGATCAATTGAAATCAGTGGAAATTCTGCCTGGGGATATTGGCCAGACTCAAAAACTCAGCTATTAATAGTAATAATTCTAGATGAATTCAGTGGCAATTGGTAAAAAAACTTTTTCCAAATCACCTTAATCCATAGGAAAAGAAAACATACAGGTTTTTCATAAAGAATTACCTCATAAGTGTGAATTATTTATGTTTAAGCTCATTAAATACATCCTTAGTAACTGGAAAGGAAGCAAAGCAAATTGGCATAATTGGAGCTGAAGAAATGAATTGCACAAATATCAAGTTACTGAAAGACACAGTCAGAAACTTCATTAATATTTCTTGTTTCCTTGGGCTAAATTTCTGATGAGGAGAAAAAAAGTGATTGTGTTTTGTAGGTTACGCCATTTTTTCCAATTCTGCCTGTGGTGAATTAATCTCTTCACCTACTTTTGAAGGGAATCCTGTAGGCTAGCGAACAGCCCACAGAAAAGTCCGCATTCAAAATTTTTATAATTTCAAGCAAAAAATTTAGAACACTGTGGATGAGAAATTACTGAGGCTGAACTGCAGAACAAAGAGATCATACACGTAAATCTTTCAAAAGGTGGCCAGAGTGGGAGGAGGCAGGGACTTGGCCCTTGTGTACAATAGCTCAGTTCCTGAAACATTTGCCAAAGGTATAGGAACCCTACATAAAAGGCCTTTCTCAGCACGAATGGGGTCTGGGCCAAAGCTCTTAATTAGCAGGCTGTTTTGGGGTGGGCTGGAGAGAGAGGTCCATCCAAATTCCTCCTATTGCAGCTCTGTTGCTTTGGAAAACAGAGCTGGGACCTTGACAGAGCCAGATGGAGGGAAGTTCTTGAGACCGGTGACTCAGGCAGAAAGGAGGAGCAGGTGTGGGTCACAGTTGCAAGGACTGTTTTTATTTTTTATATACATAAAGGGAAAAATGTGGTGCACTAATCCGCTGCCTGGACCACGAAATACTTAAATACATCCCTATATTAAATTATTTTTACAGAGTTTAACAGATCATGTAAGGACTGTTTTCTTTTTGAGACTAGCCTACAGCAGGGTGGTTAGGACTTCTCCAGGCTGACAGAAAATACGGGTTCGGGGTTTCTCATGCTGCAGAAGGAACAGAGGCACGTTCCTGCGTGAGTTTTCTAATATATCAACACTTCTGTCCCTTGCCATACTGTGGAAGAAAAACAGCTGTGGTGGTTGTGTCTGGTGAGGAACCATCCTTGCCAGCTAGGGTTAATTAGTAGATTATGCCATAAGTGGTTTTAGGCACAGAAACCCCTGTTAGAAAGATTCAAGGTGTACTTCTTTCCTGCTAAGGCAGGAGTAATTCTACATCAAAATTCTGCCTTTTAGGGATTTCTAGGACTGCATAGACATAAAGGGTGAGGTAGACATTTCTCAAAAATATACTTGTGAAGCCTAAATTTCATTCAAATCTCAATTTAGTCAATGAAGTGGGGTTTTTTTTTTTTAGGTTTGGATTTACGTAACTCTTAGTTCCTAAATCACCAAGAAATTTTGAAACTGAAATTTTATTTAATCTGTCATCTTCATCTTCAATTTTTGTATAAAATGCCTGTAGATTATCACTTCTAAAACTGTTTTGTGGACTGGAATTTTATTTGACTGTGCAGGTCTTTTGAAGATTTACTGAGCTCTTTAGCACCTGAAATACTATAACTTTAGTAAGAACATTGATTAATAGTGTTGTTTATTCACTAGTATTAAACAACTAATTATTGACACTGGTGAGCAGGGAGAGCACCCTGGAATGAAGCACTGCAAATAGACCATTCATAGAATCATAGAATGGTTTATGTTGGAAGGGACCTTAAAGATCATCTAGTTCCAACCCTCTTGCGATGGCCAGGAACACCTCCCTCTAGACTACATTGCTCAAAGCCCCATCCAACCTGGCCTTGAACACCTCCAAGGATGGGGCATCCACAATTTTCCTGTACAATCTGTTCCAGTGCCTCACCACTCTTCCAGTAAAGAATTTCTTCCTAATGTCTATTCTAAACCTACTCTCTTTCAGTTTAAAACCATTATAGTGCTACACTCCCTGATAAAGAGTCCCTCCCCATCTTTCCTGTAGGCCCCCTTTAAGTACTGGAAGGCTGCTATAAGGTCTCCCTGGAGCCTTCTCTTCTCCAGGCTGAACAGCCCCAACTCTCTCAGCCTGTCCTCATAGCAGAGGTGCTCCAGCCCTCTCATCATCTTTGTGGCCCTCCTCTGGACTCACTCCAACAGGTCCATGTCCTTCTTATGTTGGGGGCCCCAGAGCTGGACGCAGTACTCCAGGTGGGGTGTCACCAGAGCAGAGTGGAGGGGCAGAATCACCTCCCTCGACCTATTCACTCCCTCCTATTACTATAAATTCATATATGTCCTTATAATTAATTAAATATCACATGTGTACACTCATAATACAGTTAACTCTGCTTCTTAATACAGTATCCCAAACATATGTGCATGAAGAAATTCACACCTTTATCTACTGGCATAGATGTTTAAACAGACAGGTTTTTTCAGGGAGTCTCTAGAGACCTGCGGGTTATGTGCTTGAAGATCATTTCACAAAAGAACATAGGACTGCGAGTTCTGAGGCCAAGGGAAAGGTTAAGCACTACAACAAGAGTGTCCTTATTGAGGAGACAAAAGAGCCTTTAATACCCTTCACTCTTCCCTCTTTGATGCCAGCTGGTGCAGGTGGTGTACTGGGGCTGTTGGATGATGCATTCTTGCGAAGCCTGCTGGTTAGGCTGGTTTCCACCCCTGGAAATGCTAGTCACAAGTAAGACTGGCACTACACTGTTGGAATAATTTTTGTCAGGTTGTCTGCAATCTCCCAAGAAAGAATTTGACCAACGTTACAGAAAAAAGACCACCTCTTTCAGAGAAAAAAAAAATAAATCTTGAGTTCTTTAATTAGTAAAAGCAACCTGTGATTCACGTTACATAAATAACTCTCCCTCAGACACCAGGCTGGTGACATAAAGAACAAAAAGGCTCATATTAAAGTGTGAATTTTCCATTCAGCATGTACAGCTCCTCTGAGTAAGAAGCACTATTATTCTGGTTTCTCGTATGAGAGCCGATGAGACTGCAAATGGATGAAATGTCTTACAGGCCAGTCACAGAATCACAGGTCATTTTATTCTTATATGAAACCCATGGATTTTAATTTTTCAGGGGAAGATTTCTCTTTCAGCATCAATGCTTCGTATTAAGGATGGATCCAAACTCAAATCTAAGACTGTTTGTGCGTTCATCTTTGTGTATGTGTCTAAACTGAAATGCTGTGGCTTGATTTTATCTTTAGGTCTCAGTGATGTTGGACTACATCTCAGCTGTGGTTGTAACAAAGCTTACAGGTGTCTGCTCCTCTATTTAGGGTTTTAGTCTTTCCTCTTTGTCATATTTGAAACTGAATCTCCACATGATGTAGATACATTTAGAAATATAACAGTTTAACTCATAGTATCAGCTGACACAGCTACAATACGGCTAGCACTGCAGAGAAGGCAGAGGAAAAACAAACATAAAAAATAACTACTATTTCGTCAAAGCAGGACCTTTTTTAGGCTTAAGTATTTTACCAAATGTCATCTTATTTCTCTTGTTTCCTCAAAATTTCTGCCTAAGGAAAATATTAATATTAATTAAGTTTCTGTTTAGGCCTTTCAGTAGGATATATAGAGAAATCTTTTCTTCAGTTCTGTTTTATGCCAACTTATTTTTTTTCCTTTTTAACTGTCACATTTCTCTTTAATAACTTTTAATCTTTCACAAATATCATGGAGTGATTAGAAAGGGGAAGTGGCTGTACATAACAATATTACATTTCTTATAAGAAATAATGAACTGAGTTCTAATTTTCATTTAAAGTGTTCTATGGTAATGATACAGGTATTATGGAATTTGTTGTTATTAATTATATGGATCAACATACGCAATAATACGTCATGTAACCAACTGAAGATTAAAAAAATCTCTGAGCTCTCATTGCTTCTGCATTGCACAAGAAAATGAAAGGCTCAATAAGAGAATCAAGAAACTAAGCTAAATTATGTTCTTCAGTTAGCTGTGAAATAGTGTCTCCTTTAACATTATATGATGTATATCAGATGATAGAGCAGATCTAACAATCCTTTATATCAAATTATAAATTACTCCTTTTACTTAGAAGTAAATAAGGATTTATAAGGATTTTCCTTAAAATCTAAAGAAATTGCCTCAAGCTTTGTGCAATTTACCTCTTTGTTTTGATGATAATTCTTAGCAAAACCCAAGAGTTTGAGTAACAGTGTCTATTTTAAAGAGTTATGATGAGTCTAGTTAAGCTGATTAAGAACTAGTTAAGTGATAGATCTGAAATCTCTATGTGAATGTGTAATCCTCATTAGTGGAGGATCCTTCTAGGGAGGTTTTGAAAGGACCGCTTTCCAAAACGCCTGTCAAGGATTTACAGGCGAGTATGAAACCATTGCTAATAACATTTGCAGAAGGAATAAAACTGGTAGGATGATCAATTACCATGCAAGCATGGTGGTCATAACGAGACAGCAAGACCATAAAAAATGCAATATAATATGTTTCAGTACGATAATGTCATTGCTGTATATTCAGAAACATGTGGGTTTTGGACAGTGGTCAAGGAAAGAGAGAATAGGAGAAATGTGATGATCTGCCTCCACTGCACTAGTGGAGGTTAGTCCAGGAACACCGCTTTCAGTGCTAGTACCTATGCCTTAAAAGAGATTCTGGAAAATTGGAGGCAGTCCAGAAAACTAGCCCCAAAAATTATTTGAACGAATAAATCTTACAGAGAGAAAAACCTCACAATGAGATCGGTCTGTTTCTTTTACCAAAAGGAAACCTGAAGAGTGGCTTGATCAAAACACACGAATGTATTCCCGGAGAAAATCAGTGGCTACAAGATGGCTCTTTTGACTAGGAAAATAGGTCACAGCAAGAATCAATGGATGTAATTCAAAGTCAAAAACCATCAAATAAAAACAAGCCATACCAAATTAACAGTGAGAATGTTAAGGCACTGGAATAGACTCCCAAGATACACAGGTATTTCTCCATGTCCTGGGACCTTCAGATGAAGACTGGGCATTTTTCCAAAAGATACACCTTTGCTAAGTGTGAAAGCTTCATACAATATCAGTTGGGTAGGTTGATAGGTCCACGTAAATCACAAGTCCTTAAAATTTGGGTCATGGACCAGTCAGTGTCCACTTCCAAAATTTTCCAAAGGCAAAGGTTAAGTCCAAGACAAGATTTAGACCCTTATGTTTTAGGCAGTTGGCCCCTCCATCAGAGTCCAGAACCCTTAGTGAGGAGTCTTGGTTTCCCATAAAGTACAGAGGGAGAGTTCATCTCCTTGGGTTGGAGAGAAACACCAACAGCCATGTAGAGCTTCTGTTCTTCTCTAGGGCTGTTGAGCATCTTTATTGTCAGGACCTCAAGCAAGTATTAAGACATCCAGGTCTCAGAAGCCACAACAAAGGAACACAATCAAAATGCCTTTCTTTTTAATACATTTTAATTAGTCATGGTTAGATCACTCTAATCTTTGTAGCTAAATCTGTTCCATTTCTGCAGTGATTCTTCCCTGCGTCTTCCACCTTTCAGAGGGTTGATCTAGACAACCGGATTGCTCTTGTCAAAGACATATAGAAGAGAAAAGTGAACTCACAAAGAAAATGCATGAAGGAGCCTAAAGTCTTGAATTTAGTGACTGGGACATTCACCGGAGAGGTGACATCCTGATTATGAAGTTTTGCAGACAGACAAGTTTTTTCGTCCCAAGCTCTGCAAATTTCTGGTTAAGAAATTAACTTCTTGGCTATGTTAGACAAACTGGCATATTTATTACTGTTTCTTTAAAATAAACTCACCTACATTTTTGGGATACCCAGTCCTATGTGGTCACAGTCAGTGTCCTCCGTGAAGATTTATCAGTTTAGGACTGTGACAGAAAGACTTCTGAAAGGTTTAAGCAGGAGATGTATGACAATCCACAGAGAAGGGGGGAAAATTCTGGGCATTTAAAGAAGCAAAATTTTCAGTTCCTATAAAACATTAAAACCAATCAGGGAAGTGCCTTCAGGATAAAGTGGCAAGTGAGGGAGGATTCTGTGGATTACAATTTTAGATGTAAATGCCTTCCTTGTTCTTAGAGCCTTTATTGGATCTAGTCCTTGTATACAAAATCTCTACCGGTTAAGTATCATTTATGGAATGATTAGAAAATATGGTTAATGTTCATGAAAGAAGAATCTGTTCTGTAAAGAATGCTAAGCAAAATTGAAATGTGAAGCAAGGCAATAAATCATATTGTGTACATATTCTTCCTAAAATACTTCTGTGACATACATGCATTTAATTTGGTTTAAAATATGGTTCTTCTGTTAGGGTAGCTGCTTTTGTCAAGCCATACAGAAGCAGACATTACTTCTATAAGCTTTCTAAAAGACAGGACTGAATTAACTTCTTTCACTTTGCTTGATTTTAATGTAGATCAGAGTTGATTTTTTTTTTTTTTGCAAAACAAATATTGTAGATTGAATTTACCAATTTGCCAGTGTCCAGGCAAAGGGTTATGGCATCACTCTGTACATGAGAAAACACATTACTATTTGAGATAAAAAATAGTTGACTCAAAAGACCTTTGAATAATTATGGAAATCTTGCCTTTCTTGACTTTAATTTGCAAGCTAAGAGACGACACCAAGGATCTTACTGATGCAACATGTGCACAAATAACCCATACCCCTGAACCAGAAATGTATAAAAATCAGTGAGAGATGTAGATGTGTACATCAGAGAAAGTCACTCTAGGCTCCCTTTATAGTCAACAGAGAGCTTGGTCAACAATATTCAGGATGTAATTTCTGTTTTCCCATAGTAGGTGCCTACATTTAGTTGGATAAATTATAAGATAAACTCCATTAAACGTACTTGATTGCCTACACTAGCAGCCTTATTAGCCAGCTCAGATTTTGACACCTAAAGATAGTCACATGAAACCAAAATTGGACCAAAGAAACACAAAAAAGAAGAAAAGAAAATGCAAGCCTAACAAAATTAAGCATGTGTTCTGCTTGTATTTCTGTTTTGCTCTTTTCCTAAGCAGTGCTAATTAAGTATCAACTAATTTTCTTAATGTAATAAATACCATTACTGTGTTTAATTAATTTCATTGTTGAGTTAGATAGAGTCCAACCTAAAGACTGTAAAACCTGTTAGTAACTAACCTTTGCAATGACTGTGGAGGCTGATTATATGTCCTTCAAACGAATAGGTTTTTTAACCTTCCTCAGTTCTTAGAAAAAAAGTCAAAATAAAGTTATGGTCTTAAAAAAAATCATATTTCAGCAAGAACCAGAATTACACAACTCCCTTAGATACTGCGGGAGAAGATCTGCTCTCATACCATTTTTGGTCTAGCACTGCAGAAGCATGAAGTTCTGATGACTATGTGAGCCTTTATTTGCTATCAGAACGCATCACTTCTGATAAAACTTGTCCGTTCCTTCCAATCTCAGTGGCTGTATAAAATCCCAGTGGGGAAAATCCGAATTCACATTGTTCCAAGTGATCACAGGGTATTTCCCAAAGCTTCCAAATACAGAGTTGACTTCATGTCCTTTTGCAAATAAACTATGTTTAACTCACATGTGCTAGTCGATCAAATCTGGCAAAGAGTTCATTCAGCATTCGGACCAGCTCCTGGGCTGACAGAGTTGTGGAGAGGTTGGTGAATCCTTTAACATCTGCAAAAAGAATGCTAAAAAGAGAAGAGATGTTAATATTGCAGTCTATTTCCTTTGATAACTGAATGTGCTAAATTACTTTCCAGTAATTTACAAGTGAAGGACCATTTTAAAGTCATGCTACCTTTGCTTGAGACTTTTGGAGATTTTGGAGTACTGAATACACATATTGAGGGGACTAAAGAAATATTACCAAGTATTAGAAAGGCTTTTGTCAAAAATGTGTTATGCAATTTTGGAATTTCAGATCATTCAGGAAGATATAGTTAAGCCTTAATGAGCACAGTGGTCCCCATTCATCAGTGAGAAGACTGAGGCATAGTGCACCCATAATACGGAGGGCTGCATAAACAGGTAGACTTGGCACCCAGCTGTATGTTAGTATCTGACAGTGTTCTTTGGGAGTGGCTTTATTTATAGCTGTTTTTTACAATGGGTTTGATTTCATCAATTTCAGTTTTTAGTGTGATTTTCAAACTTTACTTATCTATGTGTTATGCAAAACTCAAATCCTAAATCAACAGACAGATTCATGATAGTCTTGATATATCCCAGGCTCAGGCCAGCTTTATTGCACCTAATTTCAGGGACTTGACAGAAGTACCTGAGTTAGAAGTATAGTACCCTCTATTTAAGCTATGATTTTTTATTTGGACGATCCCTTGTTCTTTCCACTGACTTCACAGGGAGGCCGGTGTGATTATACTTTGAATTCAGGTGCATCACAGTGGGTGCCTAAAGTTATGGTAGGATCTTAGTTAACAAACTAGCTGCAAACAGAGCTCTAATCTGTATTTCAGCAGCCAGTGAATTTTCTAGCTGAGCAACTTTGGCTGTTCATTATGCCTACAATAAGCATGTGTGAGTATAGAGAAACATACAAACACACACATAAATTCTGTGATGTGCAAGCTATCACCCAGACCAAATCGTGTAACAGCTCAATACTTAGCAGCTGAAGAAAGTATTACCTACTTTAAAAAGTCGTAACATTCAAAAAGATACATACCATGCTGGCACAGACTGCAAATAACCCAAATGAACCTCGTTAGCACTTCAAAGTCAACTAACGACTGGTGTTACAACCTGAGTAGCTGAAGATCTTCCATTTCTACAGTTTTTGTTATCAAAACAACAAAACCCCCTAACCGGATACTAATTTTAGGGATTCATATTCCATTGGTTAACGTAGTGTTCAGTGCTCAACATCTAGGAAAAAATAGGGTGAAACCCAGTTTTGAAAAGATTTAGTCCCTGGCATCTGTACTTTAAAGCACATAGAATTTTCATTCTAAATCTCTTTCAAGCATGAATTATGTGTCAACTTTTCACCCCTGACTCTTTTCCATTCAAACAGAAGGACCATCTTCTCCCTATTTTGATTTTCCTGCAGCAATGCTTACTCTGAGAATGAAAAAGGGAAGACATTTTAATTTAGTGCAATTCAAACCTTTTGTAAAGGTCCCTGATACTTTCCACCAGATTTAATAAAATAATATGTCTGAGCTACTGCAAGGCCACGGAAGCAGCAGATAATCAATTTACTCTTCTGCAGAAGTTCGAATTATGTTTATTGAACTAGTCCAGACAAAGTTATATTTGGGTTTCATCAAAAGGCAAAGTACATGCTTTCTTAGCAAACCATGTCCCATCATATCCAAGGATGTTTATTTTTCACTTCCTTCAGTGATGGCCACTCAATCATTTGTCCTCTTGGTTTAGGACAAACTTATGGCAAATGTTATTGGCTTAGCTAAACATTCTGATGGTCAGGAAGCACAATAAAATCAGAGATTCTATAACATCATGGAGTGGAAGCTCATTATTCTGGTGTAAATGTACAATGAGGACTTATTACTTTGAGTAGCAGCTCATAGGATAACTATCACCTTCCTGCTAACTAATTTCAGGAGAGACAAAATTTAGAGAGGGGAATAAAAAAGGAAGATGGAATTAAGAAAATGATAATAAGAATGATTGAATGAAACTGGCTACTAAGCAGAAGAGCCGCATGATGTGTCTACATCTTCACGAGCATGTTACAAATCTTTATCTCATATCTCAGCATGTGGGGTCAACCAGAAATTCGTGGCAGAATCTGCATCCACATGCAGGCAGGGATCCCCTTTCTGTGCAACCTTGACCACATAATTAAAGTGAAAAAATACACAAATCATCCAGCCCTCAGCGTTCAGTTCGAATGGGTCTTCCCAGGGCAAAGACATCCAGCCATTCTAAAGAGTAAAAGAAGGCACCAAAGTGCTTATCTGCTCACAGATTAAACAAGGGTACACTGATTTTCTAATTTATGAATTAATTAAGCAGCAGAAGGGAAACTGTCAAACAAGAGACACGCTGAGGCATCTGAGACCTTAAACATTAAAAAAAGTCTCCTCCACACACCTGACATTCTCATAACGATGAATGTAGATCTTATGAAACTGGTGTTGCAAATGTTCATCTTCTACGTTGGTCATATCATTTATCATTTCCAGGACTACAAACCGTGGTAAGACAGATAACACCAGCCGTTCCTAAAGAAAAGAGGAAATCAAAGTGTCAATATCAGTCTGAATTAGTACTTCACAGGAAACTGATTTAACTCTGCCCTATTTAAAGGTCTGCATAACTGGCAATTTAAGTTGTGAACCTCCCCTTTAAAGTTCTAGCTCAGACCATTTGTGATAATTCACATTACCATCCTGAGTCCAGAATATGGACCCTTCTCTCCCCTCCCCTTTGTAGAAGTTCTTCCCTCTAATGCTTTAAGTTTACTTGTTGTTTATTTGAAGATCTATCCTACTCATTACCTCCATTACAAGCTTCTCACTAAACATCACTTACAAGCTTGTCAAGCACAGCATTTCAGGCAGTGATATCTTGATTAACAGATACAGGCCAGAGGAATTCAAAAGTCCTCAGCTGCAAGTAGGATCAGATTTTTATTGTTGCTTATTTATCAGAACTTACAGACTGTGTGTTTAGCATTCATAAACCGTATAATTAATAATAAAGCTGGAGAATAAATAAAGCAAAAAATACGCAGAGGAACCTGACTTCTCTTCACTTAGTGAAAAGGACAGCATTTAGACAAAGCTTAGTTGTATTGTCAGAGAATAAAGACAGGGATAATATAAAATAATGCACACCTAAGAAATGTTTTATGGGGAAGATTTAGCCATAGACTAGTTTGTATGTTAACAGGGCTACAACAGTTAACAGAAACTAAGTTTTAAAGTGACTTGGGAATCTCAGAATCTTCTCAACACTCTGTAGCTTCAAAGTGCATACATAATTTTGACAAATGGGACTGGATTTCAAAGTTCCTTGAAATCTCTATATGTAACCTCAGAAAAAAGCGTTTATATGTGTCAGTGAAGCAGGTTTCCAGTATGACTCATCTGGCTTGTGGCCCACTTCACCTCATTTTTGAAGATTCCCCCAGGACAGACTGTGGGCTGAGCTGTTCTGCTGACCCAGAGCTGCCTGTTCTTTTTCCCAAAGGCTTGTACGACCTCCCTGTCCCATAATGGAGTCACATCTGTTCACATCATACAGTAAGGGCTGTACAACAGCGGCCACCAAAACAGTTCATGGAATGTATAGCTTTCTCCCATGCCCAAAGGTATGTATGTGGGAGTGGGGAGAATGAGTTATTCTGCAGATGACAGCCTGTTCCTGAGCATCTTTTAGGCCCTAAGGGAGCAGATAAGCTTTCACTCATTCATTGTATGGACATTCATGGCAGAGCGCCTGTCGAGAAAGAAGAAATTCATTTATTGGGATGTTTGCAAAATGGACAGTTGGCTGCTGGTGGTGGCGGGAGTCTCCATTGCACGGATCCTCATGTGTCTTCAGCTAGGTCAGCAGAGACTCCTTACATGACTGTTCTGTTCAGTTCTCATAACCTGGCTGGCCCATGACAACCCCAGTCCTACATAATTCATCCTATTGGTATATTTTAACCACATAGTAAACATTTCTTAAATATCTAAATTACCTACAAAAGACTAGTTCCATTTCCATAGACTATTTCTGCAAGGACAGTTTCCATTGGGTATTTACAAATGTCTTCTCTATGCCCAGTTTAATCACTTCAGCAGCAGGAATCACCTAGAAAAGGTCCTGGATGGGACACTACACCCAGAATATTAATTAACACACTTAAACATATAGATGGGACTAGACAAAGCAGGAGTTGCATGTGGGAATTTCTAAAACTGCCCAAAATTCCCAGCTCCTCTAAGAGTCCGTCAATGTTTAATTGTGAAGGTTCTGTCAATCTCCTGCTTTCAGGGGGGTTTCAAGTTAGTCCATTGTGTCCAACCAGTCTGTTATCTCACCTGTACAGAGGCTGCTGGATCACACAGAGAACTGGTGACATAAGTCTACTTTGTGAGCACACACACTCCTCTGGTGCAAAACCACAATTATGAAATCAGTTCTTCAGTTATACTTGTAGTTTGAGTCCATTAGCTCTTTCCACACACATAGATGTGTTACACAGTTCTGAGAAGGGTTGACTCTACTGCTTGTGTGCAATAGGTCCAGTCGTGAAGTTGGCTTAGGCCCATCTTCTGCTACTTGGAGGGAGGTGCATGAACTCCCTGAGCTGGCTTTTGCAGATTGCACACCCAGGACTCAGGGCCAGCATGTCTCTTGACTGACTGGTTTAGGTATGGAAGAATGCAAATGCATTTAAATAAAGCCATTCAAACTGTCCCTCTCTACTAGGAACATATTTCTGCTGTGCTTTGTCTGTGTCTCAGGAACACTCAGGAAGAGTAAGCGTTCTAGACAAGTTGAAGTGACATATAGTTATATACATGCACATGTTTATTAGTAACATATATTCTTAATGTATAATAGAGTATGAATGTATATTAATTTATTATTAGTGTATATATACAGTACACCTGTATATATTAGTGTACATATACATTTAGTTTTCATGTATAAGTATATATATACATACACACAAAAGTGCTGCTTTCCAGCCCCTGTCATAATATAACTACTAACCAAATTTACGTAGGGCCAGGCAAGAGCTCAAAAGATTATTGAATTCTTTCATGAAAGCACTAGATCATCCCCTGAGAGATTTCACAATGTCCCTGTTGCAGTGGCTCATCAGTTTGACAGCTCTGGCAGATTTTGCAAGTATCCCACCCAAATCTGCTTCTCTGCAAATTAAGCTTTCTTTTTATCCTTTCAAAGTGGGTATGGATAATCATTGGTTGCCTTCTTCCCTGTAACAAACTTTCTGTACTGAAATACTGTTATTGTGTCCTCTTACCTTCAGTCTTTCTTTTCTAGATTAACTAGATTTGTCCAGTATAGGAATATATCGCTCCCAATCACCGTGAGGCAAAACTAACAGCTTTTCACTGAACCAGCTCCAAATTATTAACCATCTTTTGCTTTACAGGATTGCAAAGAGTGAAATCTTATTGAACTAAAGAACACAATGTCAATTCTGTAAGCTACTTATCACCATATTTCAGACGACATTTTGGGGAATAGGATAGGTCTAGGGAAAGCCAGATGTGAACTTCCAAATCATGCACATATGGAGACTATAAAGAGGTCGAAGACACCAATGAGGAAAATCCTCCCAGGCAATGCCTGTGGAAAAGTATAGTAGAGTGGAAATCTCTCCCTGTATTTTCAAAGCAGTTTAGTGATCCTACGGAGGAGAAAGCACTTACATAGTACCAAGATATGTAGGGGTTGGAGATGGTTTCCAGAACAACTCTTCCCTTTTATACTCAGGAAAGGCAACTATTTCCATAAACTCGTTCTCCCTCCCACTCCATCCCACCCATCATACTTTAAGAAAGGCCCTTTGCAAGTTTGGGAATTGAGATCAGTGTTGAACCCAGACATGAAGTGGGAGCAAAAAGATATCAAGAAATCAGATTCAGAAAATAAAATTTCCTAAGGTTTCAAATTCTTTTTAGTGAAAATATGAATATGGAATAAAAGAAATAATTCAAAATAATGTCATATAAATATATGATGAGAAAAAGCATGAGTCCTGGAAATAGCCTTATAAGTTTTAAGGTGTTCAGAAATGCTAATAGATTGCAGCTCTTTAGGGCTAAGTCTTACTCAAGCTTTGAAACTGTAAGGAAACAAATGCTGTATAACCACTACTGTCAAGAAACTCTTAACCAAGAAGGAGCTGCAAAGTAGGACATCACCTCAATTCCAGAGGAGCCCTGGTGCAGGACAGAGCCCATCTTATAAAATCTAATTACTAGTATGAAGCAAAGTTATCACGAACATGCTAAATAGATGTTTTGTTTATGATCATTTCTAGGCAGGCTTGATCCATATCTTAACATTGATTTCTGATTTTTTTTTTTGGTCAGCTAAGCCAGCCTGGTCTTGCTTTGGTCATGTTCTAGCCAGTCAGGTGAAAAATTCATTCTTGCCATCACTTCTCAGCAATGGCCATTTTCTTTGATTCTTATTGCCTTCACTTGGGCTGAAGATCCTAATTTATACAGCATTTGCATTCTCTATGCATATTTCTTACTGATTCCTTCTATTAGCAGCAGTCATTTCTTCTGTTTGTACCTCACCTCTCAGACCTCAGAGGAGTTTTGATCTCGTAAAGGTCTGTTTTGGTCACACTCAAGAGAAATATGAGGATAAAAGGCAATTTTAGGTTTGTTTAGAAGAATATGGTTAATTCTTGTACCATAGCTGTAAGGAGAGCACCATCCCTACCGAGTACCATAGAGTGAAAATACACTCCATGGACAATCCAATGCTTCTTGGCATTGAAATTCTAAATCTTACAAAAGGGAAGGGTTTTGATTCTGAGCCTACAGGTTCTCCTATCACCACAATGGTATCTTGGTGTTCAGCTTGGCACTGCTTAGCTTTCTTTCTGGCTGCAGTTTCTTACCCCCATGGTTGTTTTAGCACACTCCAGTGGGACAATATTTAAGGATGAAGATTGGGCCACTTTTCACAAGTACCAAACTATGTGGCACTCAGGAGTCCTGGTTTCAGTTCCTCCCTGTACTATCAGTTTTCTTGTGGAAGATTAAACATGTTATGTACACTTTCTGCCTTCTGCCAGAGAAATTGATGTTGAGGTTGTTGTGAGGCAACTTGGTATCAGGAGGATATAACATAAACTAATATTATCCAGGCTGTGGGGTATATCCCTTCTTGAGGGGCAAAAGGTGTTCAGGGAGAACAAGACAGAGCAAAGATGGATGATAAGTGGAATGAGAGAGAAAGGCAAAACAATCATGAAAATATTAGTTTTGATGCCAGCAGGATTAGATGCTGTGGATGAAATGTAGCCATAGATGAAACCTCTGAAAAAATGAAGGAACCCCTCCCCAGCACTTGTAAGAGGCATTATCATTTCTAACTTACAGCTTTTACGGTGAAGATCATGAAGAATTCCCACTCTGAGCAGTCTTAGTCAGTAGTTAGTAAACAATCCTCAGCTACAATGAAAACACATTGTGGATAAACACCCTCATTTGTCTAGATGGCAGCCGCAGCTGAGGTGAACTGTACGTTTACTTAAGAAGGCAAAACACATGCTGCTAGTAGCTTCTGCCGGAGTGGAGGTGCGTAACGCTCTGATCTGAGATGGCAGCGTTCTCCTGGGCTCCTGCCTGCACAACGTGCTGACATGGAAGATGAGAGAACCGAAACTCTACTAATCTTTAATCCACCTGTCCTGCAAACCTTTACTAAATCAAGGGCTGCCTTCAGGAGGGAGAGAGAAAAAAATATGCAAGGCATCAATAGCTGATATAGAGCAGACTGTGAGCTACCATCCAGTGAGATCATCCTTTATTCTGGTAAAAAGCTCAGCTCAGACCTTCTGTTTCCCCATACAGGTTGTACTAATTTTAGCGCACCTGCATTGTCTTGATTTTTTTCCACCCTTCCCACCTGGGAATTCTGCTATCCTCCACTCTTCTTCTAATGTGTAAACACTGGGTGTGGTGCTTGTGACAGCAAGAAGAAAACCAGTCCCTCAGGAGCTCCTTTACACTCCTGCAAACTCGTGTTTTCACAGGAATGTCTAGCCCTAAGGTAGCTCCACTCTCAAGCAAATGTCCCATGGCAACTTAAGATGGCACGTTTGGGAACAGCTGCTGATTGATACTCCAGGAACCAGAAATATTTTTGATATTTTCGTCGTTCAGCCTCCTATAACAGAAGGTACTTAGGCTATATATCCTCTTATTTCTTCACTATTGAGATACATTGCTCAATATGACCATATAATAAATCCATCCTTTAAATAAATCAGATCAGTCTTTCAAGGAGCCATATGATTAAAGCGTTCGATGGGTTTCTGTGAAGATGCTTTCACAATAGCACAAAATCTTTTCACCATGAAAAGAAATATGATATTTCCTGCCTCATCCTTGTAGGAAGACAAACAGGAATACAAATTCAAAATGAAAAGAAGATAAAAGAAAGAAAGCAAACAGAAATCCTGGTTATTATTGAACTGCTTATGAAATCTGTGATAAGAGAACATAAAAAAAAGACCATTTCTTCATAGACATATGGCTAAAATGGAGAATGTACTTTCTTCACAACAGGAAAAGCTTACACTCCTTGTTTGCATTCACTTAAGAAGGTATCAAGCAATGGTTCTAGAACATTTATTTAAAATAAAACATAGGTCACTTGGCACATGCTCGCTAAGCCAAGAAAAATGTGCCCAGCACATTTGATATCTTACCCTTCATGCTACTCATTAAGGTAAGTTAAACACTCTTGGCTGCACATAAGATCTGGCAATGACCCACAAAAACAGAGGTTAATTAGTGTGCCTCTGCTGCAGTCTTGCTCTATTTATACTGTAGCACGTGAAGAGCTCTTGTCAGGGCCACAACTGAAAGTGGATATACAGCTTATGTCACTATTCTGTATTACGTATGTCATTCCATGGAGGAACGCTGCAAGAAAAATAACATGTAGATGTGTATGTGTGTGAGTGTGCATGTGTTTATATGTATTTTTACAAATATATATAGACATACATTCAAAGGACAGAAAATTCTTCCCTTTACAGGCGTCAGCTCTCCTTTGCTGTTCCAAGCTGCTCTTACCGCACACCAGACTGACAGGGTGGTGGGGGTGTTGAACCAGGCCCCTTCCAGAAATCGGGCACTGAGTCCCTAGTGTAGATCATGTGCATCCTTTCTTTTCCTACAGCTGATGCTAACGTTCCATGGACCAGGATGTGTCAGGATGTGTCAGGCCTTTCACATCACTTTGCTTCAAACCAGCAGTTAAAAAAGATTTTCAGTTATCCAAGAATGAGTGTCAGGTCACTGTCCCCTTCATAGAAGGTTCTTTGCCACTCCCCTTTTAACTAGTTAAATATTATTATTCCCATTTCACATATTTAGATACCGTGGTACAGAAAAACCACGCGAATGTGCAAAAGAGCAGTAGCAGATCACAGAGAAGAATATTGCAAATTTTTTATAGTCTTCTGTACCTTACTGTTTGCATGATTAAAGAGTCCTCATATTTCTAGTCAGTCTCTCCTAGAAGGCATACTCAGAGAGGGAGGGAAAGACATGAGAAAAAAACATCTTCTCTTTTTCAGAGAAAGGCCTAATAAGGAAGTGTCATGAACTCTGGGGTGAAAGAAACTACATTATCCAGCTGTGCTGAAAGCTTGCTAGTTGAGCAATTGGCAAAGTGGAGACAATTCAAAGGTGAAAAGCAGTAGTGGTAAGTGGTTTGAAAAGGAACAGGGATATATTTGTTCAAAAGAAAAGACATAGAAGAAAGAAGATAGCAACAAAGCGACGTTATAAAAGAGCTGGTGATCTCCTGTTAACCACTCATGACATGAATCAGCCCTAGACTTTAAGATACAGCAGTCAGAGTTTAGAGTAAATAAATGAAAAAAGAACCTTTAACCAAAAGAATAACCAAGTAAAAGAAAAAAGACCAGTAGAAATCACTAAATGTAACAAACAGTTCATAGAATTCAGGTCTGTATTCAGACACCTGAATTTTGGTGTCTACATTGTAGGCATGCCTAAGCTTCCATTTTATCCAGTGAGTTTGGAGAGATACTCAGCTGATCAGATGTAAATGTCTACTTTGGTGCCACTGCAGATCTCTCTGGGCCCCATTGTCTGTACTGACTAGATCTCAGCTGATTGTACTGGGACCTCAGAAGTGTAAAGAGCATGTAGTCACCTAATTTAGGAGGTGTCTAAATATGGAGCTGACTCCTACCCAATCTACTCCTTCGGAAAATTTAGGAACAGTGAAATAAATCCTGCAGTGATAAAACAAATAAACTTCGTGAGTCACACGTCTGTATAAAGTCCCAAAACTGTAACACTGATACTTTCTCTAATGCCCACTTCTTTTATGCATCTGCAATAGTCATCCTTTGTTGAATAACTTCTCCGTGGTCTGTGTTCACTGATCCCTTGTGTCCCTCGTACTGAAATGAGGGTGTATCAACAGTGCTTACAACAGCACAAATGTAGCCAGGCACATTCATGGAAAAGTGGGATGTGTCCCTGATGAGTAAATAACAACCTTTGGAACAATTTTTGAGAAAAGTTAATTACCAGTGTACAAGGTCTCAGTCTTGTGAATAAAAACTGAACTGGAGACCTTTCCCCCAGTGGTGATCAAAGAAAACAAAATACCAACCAGCACAAAACATCAACAAGCAATCTGGGGGCTGCAGGACATTTCCAAGAGGAAAGTCAAGCTCCCCAAGGTTTCCCTGCAGATCATGTGAGGGCATCACCCCTGCAGGGTCTGCTGTCTGCATAAGCTCCCTGCACCTCCTCCCCTTAGATGGTACATGCTGAATGACGAAATGCGGCTCGTACTGCCATGGGATTTTCCTTTGTTTCTCAACTTCTTTATCAGGGTTGGCTTTGACAAGGGATAAAAAGCCCCTCTTGAATGACAGTTCAATTCAGGATTTGTTCTTCTCCTTCCCCATATACTTTCAGATCGGTGAACCTATGTGTATCTTGTGGAAGGAAATCTTTGGATCGGGGAACGAGTTGCTTATGGCTGTTCCCAAGGCACTTTTGTAAAGCAGGAGTGGATGTACCCCAGAAATAGTTAACTTAACAGAGACTCTAGAGAAACTGCTCTACACTTTTCATCTTGATTTTTAAGAATAATTTTGCCAGAACCATCAAGCTTGGCTTTAACAACATTTACAATTAATATCACAGAGGCTTTATTGGCTTAAGCACTGAACTTAATAGCGTGAGAAAAGGCCTGTTCAGAGCAATGATTTTAGCCTTTCCAGAGCACAGGAGCTTTTGTTATGTTTAGGGGAAGTCGATAAAAATGGTATTGTTTTCTACTGAAAAACTGATGATGTTCAGAACAGAAGTAATTATTGTAGATGCCACTCTAGAAAATGGGAATTAGCACCTCTCATTATGATGAACAGCTCTAAGGAGAAATTCCTTCATTCTTACATAGTGTGCAATGTACAGTTTATTTGCAAGTGTTCTTTCTTGTGTGTTATCGAGACAATGACAAGTAATTAAAAAATATGGAGGGAACTGCAATATCTAATATGTTCAGACATGTGGGGTTATAAGGTTGTCTATTAGCTTTTACCTCTCACTGCTGCAATATGCAATATGAGCTATATCAACTTTCTTTTATTTGAATTCAGGCAGTTACCGTTCCCACTCATCCCATCCTTGGCTGCATGTTCCATTTAGGCATCTGCTGTTCTCAAAAAGAAACAATGCCAGATCACACAGGAGGTTTTGGAGTCTCCTTTTGTTTAGCTGTTGGCTACGAAACATAACTGGAGTCTCATCCAAACTGATAACCCAGTGTTTATGAGAGTCATGACTTTTTATAATGTTGTCTAATTAGTTGTTAACCGAGAAGTGTTATGAAGTCTGTGATAATGCAAGAAGGAAAAAGCTTTTTCCCCACAGTTCTTGTAGGAAGGAGATTTTATCCAATTGTTTCCCCAATACTATTGTCCAGAACAGCATGAGACAATGTATGAGGCACATGCTGCAGGGAAGGACTGCAAGATACTGCTGGTCCTTTGCTTTGGTTGGATGGTGAATGGTTTGAAGATGCAAGTACCTGAAGCCACATTACAACATCTTGGCAAGGCTTGACTAAGTCTATTGCCAGGTGTCAAAGGAGGTGCCTTTCTCATGAGCCAGTTGGCTACATGTGAGTATCGCAATCTTAATGCCTGCTTGCCCTGTGCTCCCTGAGCTGTAGAAGGCTGATTCTAGGGCTGCCAGTTTATTTTCAAGCCTTCCCAGTATCATTTTGGCTTCACAAACACTTAGCTCATTCTGTAGCATGCTGGGAAGTGGTGGAACAACCCTCCCTGTCAATTTTTTGGCGTGGTACCTTTCACTGCTGCTGCATGTATCTTTAAAGTGAAAAATTGGATTCCTCCATAAAATACTTATGAAAATATTTATAAAATTATTTTTTAAATCAATCATGCAACTAAGTGCAGCAGATGCTTACACCGTATGGCATGAGCGCAATGAATCAGCTCACTGAAAGGCCACATGAGCACCACTAACTTGCATGGGAGCAGGTGGGAGCACATGTCTGGAGACAAGAGCTGCAGGGAGCAAGTCTGCGTTCCTTGAGAGCGGTGGCCAGCTGTTAGATCCGCTAGGCTGCATCACAAAACAAACTCCTGACACTGCGTTGTCATTTGAGCTATCTTTTAGCTTTGGCGATAGGAACTACAGGTCTCAAGTTCAGTGCCAGTGTCGATACTGGGTACGAGCAATGGTTAATAATCCCAGATCTTCTGGATCCTAACACATGATATTTTACATCCTGAATGAAAAGCACATTAGAATTACATTGCATTGTGGAACCCAACCATGTAACAAAGGCATGCGGTGAAAAGTGGGAGTTACAAACCAGTTTGTATTACCACCTTGCCTTGTTGACATGAACATTTATGCTTACAAGTGATACTGTCTAGCCCCACAGTAATCCATTAGACATATCTAATACATGGAAAGGCAAATTTTATAGTTTTGTAATTTTGTTTCTTCCAAATCTCACAATGATTTTTTTTAATTTATTTATTCTGTATTGAATGATTGTAGAGAAGAAAAATATCCAGAAGAAAAACATTTGTATGGAAATAAGACACATATCTCAATAAAAAGCATTGTACTGTCTTCTAGTTTATTGGCTTCCATAAATTCCAGTTAGTTTGGACAGGAAGGATGGAGACATACCTTAAGAACAAGAGAAAGATAGACACATCTACTGGAGACTGATTCCATAATGGCATAACCTTAAGCCATTCCCTATTTTACAGGAATAGAAAATGAGAGCAAAACAGTTCCTACAATTCAGTTTTGTTCGAAAATACCAGAATGGCCCCATCTGACTTTAATGTCTGTAGTGCTGTGCCCCGGTACACTTTCATTTCTCTAGGACTGCTTTGATTCATCTGCTGTCGAATCTCCATGTAATTGTTCTGCACTGTTTCTACTTTCTACTCATTTAGATGTTTCTTTTTCCATTTTGTTACTTTTTTGCTGTTTCAGAAACTGCTAAGCAACTTCAGCAAAATATACATTTCTCAACAGTACTAGTTATTGCAGCTAATGACATGGAAAATAGCAGAAAGCAAGTTCACGTGCCATTTATTTTTCAGCTTTATATGACTAAATTACTGCAGAACAAGATGTAAAAGAGCTAGAAGGTCAAAACAAGGAATACACCTTGTCAGAGACTTACAAGACTTCAGTACTAAATAGCAGAAGCTGGATAAAACTTCCTCTGGGAAGTTTCTATAGGTGGGAGTAATGGTCACTTCCTGACTTCCTCTGGGAAGTTTCTATAGGTGGGAGTAATGGTCACTTCCTGAAAATCAAATCCCTTTTAATAGGCTTGTAGGTGGGTACTTAAATACTAATGGTGTGAAAGACCTTCAGGCTTTTCATAAATGTTAATCCAAAAATTTTATTTCACCTTAAATTATCTTGGCAATGACATCAGTGACTTGACTCTGGCTAGCTTAAAACTGGTACTGCTCATGGTCAGATAATTTAAACCCATTATCTGGACCACAGAGTTTCTGTATTAATTATGAGGCTTGTAAGGACATTTTTAGAGTTCTCCCACATTCATTTCAGGGTACTAAGGAGAGTTAGTATAAACTTTCCTTAGTACCCTAGAAGTTCTGATCCTGAACAAGAAAGAAAAATGACCTTAAAATAAGTATATTCAGAGCTCAGGAAAGGTACTAGCCTGATGAATTTGGAGCCTGGGGTTCTTTATTTAAGCAGAGATGACTGTACTGCAGGCCAGCTGGCAGAAATGTCTCATCGCTGTAGGGGGCTGAAACTATTTCATTCCCCTTACTTATTCCACCTTTGTCCACTTCCCTGAGACAATCAGCAAGGGTCGCTAGCCAGTGGCAGCAGTGATAATGGCTTTTTTTTTTTTTTTCTATTAGACATCTGTCTCTTTAGCAAGGAGCTGAGAACACGGGAAGCACAGGCCACCAAAACCTGGTTAATGAGCTACCAGTCCCATTCACTATCAACCAGCCTGGTTTAGAGAGTAAAAAACCCACAGATTTTTAAGAAGTAGTTTTATCACTAGAGAATCCAAAAGCCATCTACTAGGGAGGGGAAGTAGGGGTTTCCTTCTCACCCGTGTCTTCTAGGGAAAGCTCCCATGCCTGAAGTCCTGACACTCTTTGGGGTCATTTTTCCCCTGTATAAATTGCAGTTCAGGGTCTATTCCCATCTCTATAGCACTGGCTGCAAATCTCATTATTCTGTTTGAGTCCATGTGACTACTCCAGATTTGGAAGGAATGGAAGAGACGGCAGAGGATGATTTTTATCTTCATTTTACCTTAGATTTCTACTTGAAAGCAAAATGCAGGGGTTGTGCTCCGATAATAAGAAACAAACATGAGCAGCAAATGTGAAGGAACAACGTCTAAAATCTGACATGTAAAATGTTGTGTTTTCTACTGCAAGTGGGTTGAGCAAATGGGGTGTTTTGAGACAAGAAGATGTAGAAAATGTACATGCCAGTCCTGTGTTATGCTCCCTGGTACCTACAAAAGCATAAGTTCATGTAAATATTGCTTCTCCCCACCTCAATAAGGAGGAAAGTCTGTCAATGGACTTAAGAAACAGGTCACCTACTGAATCACAATATGGATATGGATTGTGAAGAACAATATACAGTTTACATCTTCCTTCTGTTGTTGGATTAACCAGTATGTTATGCTTTGGGTTTGATCCTCTAAGTACGAAAGGAGCAATGCTATTGAGATCGTGGTTCTTTAGAGAAAGGCACCAAGATGGAAGAAACTCTGGATAACTGAAACCTTTCTGAACATCTCATATTCAACAGATTGTTTCCTATAAAGAAAAAAAGCTGACTGAAATGCAATATCTAACCAGAGGTTTACACAGAATTTTTAATTTTGAGCTTATTGTTTGCCCTTTAAAAATAAAGCCTCAATTATTGTGATCAAAATTTTTATTTAAGAAGCATTTTAAAATACCTTTACAATGAAAACAGGTCATGTGATCTGTAAAATTCAGATTACTCTTTTTTTAAACAAAATCTGAACTTTATCCTCATAGCAATTTAGAGGGATATTCATATTCTTAGCATCAATATAAAAAAAGATGACTTTATAGTGTTTAACCCTCTTAAAGTGTCCTTTCCAATCCCAGTCCAATCTGCTCTTACTTTAGAGGTTACAAAGTACTGGTGGTTGATTAAAATCTAGATCTGTAAGAGCCTGATAAAACCTACACAACATGTAAGCTTCTTTAAAAAAAACCAAAACAACAGACTTCATCAATCTGCAGAGAGCTTCTTAAAGCAGTGGGAAATAGAGATTTTTGCAGAGGAAAGTGTGAAAAAATCCTCTGGAAGTAGAGATAGAGGGGAAACAAATGGTCAAATGGAACAGTTTTCTAACGGAAAAAGAGATTAAGACAGGATTACAGTTTTTCCACAGATAACAAGCAAAAGAGACTAAATATGCCAACCGCAGACTGTTCTGAAGACTAAGGGATGTCTTCTCCTTCTACAGCCCTCATATCCAGACTGGGAAAATAGAATGTGTGTTCATACTCAGGAAAAAAAATAACCTCTTCTCACCCAGACAAATGGTTCTTTAGGGTGGTGAACTCAAATCCTTTGTGGAAATCGAGTGAAATAATATCCAAACTGTTTTAACTTTCAAAATGAGCTTTAATTAGACTTGTGAAATGCGCTGTGAGAAAGAGATTAACAGGAAAGCAGGTGTCCAGTAAGCCAGTGGCAGGACTTGCAGGGAGGAAATGTCTGCTAGGGTGTTCTTATAGAGGACTCTTCTCATTAGACCATTTAATGAAGAAAAGGCTTTTCTTCTTGTTCCCCGCTAATCTGACCAAACCCATAATTATGCCTGCAGATGTCTGTCTTCACCCCACCTTGACGGGAAGCATCCCCAGAAGCTGGAAGGATCATGTATGATGCCAGCCTGGACCTTCTCGCCTTAGTACTCCTTGCAAGACAAGAGGCAAACGCTAGTTGTTCCCTACCAAATTTCTGTCTTAATTGTTCCTTCTTCTAGGCTTCACCTCCTCTGCCAGTGTGCTAGGCACCCAAGAAAATACTCATAAGGCCTAAGGAAGACATTGAGAAGGATTTTTATTTCCAAATAAGAGGACCTTCTCCTGATGGAATTTGAGATGATGCCTGCAGAGAAAGGGGTCTGCTTGCTAAAGACCATGTTGGAGGGGGAGGTAAAAGTACAGCTGAAGATACTAATGCAATGTGGCTTTAGTACCTTCTAGCACTAGCTAACGCCACTGAAACCGCACAAATGTAGGGCTAAAGTAGAATAATTTTCTCTATTTTTCTTCTCAGGGCTTAAAAACTAGAGAATTTCTTTCTGATTTGAGTCTTAGTGTAGCTTTGCTGTGAGCTCTGCGCACCAGGTAGTGAGTTTTCTTTTCATGAATGATGCAGAACCTGCTAGAGTGAGAACAAGAACAAACACCTCACCAGAGGTTGAATATAAGCATCGCACAGATCTGGACTGATTTCACCTGTCGTCTCAAACAACTGCAGAGAAGATCCTTCTTTCATAAGGTACCATCAGGTGCTCTAAATCTGCCAGAAATAATGCAAATAAAATGTTTCTGAGAGGATTTATGTTATTTCTTTGAACATTAGTGCAATCCACAGGTTATTCATGTTCGTAGGATACAGCCTAACAACTTTGCTTAGCTTGAAAGCAGCCTGCCACCCATATTTCCCTATTGCTTTATCCAGGCTTCATTAGTCTCATTAGTCTAGAGAGGTCTTGGATGGAGAATAGAAGTGTGGCCAACATATAGGAGAAGTCTCTTAATTATGAGTAAAATGACTTTTCCCTGAATAACAGTCCTGTAAGGTTGTGATTTTATGACAAGATAAGAGGTAACTGCTGGACTGATTTTTAGAGCTATTTCGCTACTTAACTTCTGTGCTGTTCCCTTCCCCATCGTTTCAAGCCTCCGTTTCCAGCTTCAGTCATAAGAAATTCTGTAAGTCAAATATTAACCTCCTTGCACAATAATTGTTTATAGATATGTATAACTTGGCATATTTATGTGTGTTGGAGGAAAAGGCAGAGAGACAAAGTTGTCTGAGAGACTCTTTATAATTAAATAGTAATATTTGAGGATTTAAAATGTTAGACAAATTTCAAGTTAAGATGAATTGCTGGAGAAAGGGCAGGTGAGGACACCAGAGATATATTATAAATTCAGTTCTTCATAAAGTCATCGTTTCAATATGTGTCTGGATTTAATATGTCATTTGTTTAAAACTTAGGGATTTTGTGTGATGAGAAATAGAAATGAAAATGAAATTTAATGCAGGTTTCTGCTCTTCATTGAGGGCAATTTCACAACATCTTTACAATGAGGGAAATGACGTATTCATTGTTTTTGAAAGTTTTGCTAATTAAGAAAGTAAGTTATGCTTTCTATTTTCATTGCCCAGGTATATGATGAAAGCAGAATTACCTCCCGTGTCCTTACAGTAAAATCAAGGTAAAAAGGAAGACAGTGTTTTTGAAGTGGTTATGAACAAAGTACAGCACTGTGTGTCAACCTTTTTGAAACACATAGAATCACAATATTGACCCAAAATTTCAAAGAAGTAGTGGAAAACAATGGTATTCTTGGAATGAAATGGACTTAAGAAAACAGAGAACCTCGTGTTTGTTGTTTATTCATAATTACAACTTGTTGAAAACAAAACTGGAGGACATTTTATGGCTGCCATTTTTGGTTGGTTGATATAACTGCATGTGTTAAGCACAAGCAGCTAAATACATTTCATTAGAAAATATTTAAGTTAATGATTTGATCAATAACTGATAAGCTGACACTGTTTTTACGACACATTATTTTGCCTGTCCTACCTTCTCTAGCTTGTTTCTCTAATATTTCTGTCTTTCTATGATACAGTTTTTCCGGTACTCATCAGCAGTGGAGTCTCATTTAACTAAGCCAAGCCCTGAAATGTTTTAGATCTTCACCAAAATTCTAATTTTGTAATGAAGATTGGGAAAGAAGTAGACACAGATGTTCCCTCAGTTTCACAGAGTGCTGGGATTTCCAAATGATGTCACACAGATAATACCATACAGTTAAGTGCATAAACATCATTAACAGCAACTGCTGGAGTAATTCTCCTTTGTACACACAGTACTGTTCACTTTATTAATAGAATGATTAGAGTTAGAAAATTCATTGTAATTGAAAATGCTAATATGTACTTGTTAACAACCCCAGGTGTTTAAAAATAAAAAAAATAAAAAATAAAGAAATCAGATCCTTCATGAATGAGTCACTTTTGGAAATACGACTAAAACTCCAAACTTTCTGAAATACTTCTGAAAATTTTACTCAAAAGTCTTGTTGAGAGTAAATGGTGATGGGGGACGAAGGATGAAAAAAGATGTAGGAGCTTAATTGCATAATTTTGGAAACATGGAAACTGGAAATTAAGTCACTTAAATGCTTTGAAAAACTTTGGCCAGGCTCCTTAAAGTGTTTTCCATCATACAGGTCTGCACTTCACCCTCTTCCTTCCTGTGCAGCAAGAGAATGAATTGCAATTAGCGTAAAAGCTGAACTTGCATCTGAGGATATTTTCTGCAGACAATGAACCCATGGAGCTAATTCAGATTTACAGCTATTCAGCTGAGACCGTGACACGGCACACAGACGTTTCGACAGAGCAAAATGGCTTTGACTATCAAACTGGAAAACCCCATAGCAATACTGAAATAGAGCAAGGAGCCCTTAAACCCTGAGAACAACACAAAAGGAAGGGGTCATAGACTGCTGGAAAATAACGACATCTGGAAAACAAACTATCACATCTAGCTGTCCAAATTTCATCTCAGAGTAGCACAGACAACAACAAAACCCATTTTTTTCCCCCTAGTGGGATTTTGGTGGTTTCACCTTCTGTTTTCTTTGCACTCTACAAAAAAGTATGATGGCAAATGAATGAATGAAACTGCTTTCACTGAAAAAAATTCAGCTTGTCTCTATGAAATTTATCAGGAAATACAGAACCATCTCTTGCTTTCCACCACAAGACAGAAGCTGACAGAAACTTTATATTTGTATTCCAGAAAATCTGAAAACACTAACTAGCGGTTTCTTAAAAAACACTGAAAGCCAGAGAGATCCTTACTTATTAGTATTATTGTTTCCTCGTACAGCTCCACATGTCTGATGGTACCTCTTGCTTGTCTCTAAAACATGGATTATAAAACGTTTGTCTCACAATTGGTTGACTTTCCATGACTGGCTCTTTTAGGCATTACACAATACTGGATAATGATAGCAATAGCATTTATAGTTATTAGAATGACGGATGATTAGAGATGACAAATCTAAGGGATACTGAGAAATTGGAAGGGTCATTTTGAGAGTGCAGAAACTTGATTTCTTAGTTTTAACAATGCACAGTAATGAACAGAAGTATATCTGACGCATTTATATAACCTTCTTAATTATAAAAAATTGGAGTCTTATTCTGCAATTACTTATGGAAGAGTATACCATTCCCTGTTGCATTTTTTAACTCATGTTGGATTTTCTTACTTTAATTTGACTGGTCTTCCGGTTTAAATAAAGTAAGGACAAAACCAGACCCTCTGGGACCTATCTGGCAAGCTGTCGAACTTCATATGAAGTGTCATACATAGAACATGTCAACACAATTACCCATTGTAATTATCTATTATTTTCAGTTTAAGAAGTGGAAGCTGTATGGGGTGGGAACAAACCTTGAGAGATTTTAAATATGTCACCCATTACTATAAAAAGTAGCAGTACCAGCACAGAAAGCCACAAAAAACTTGACCTTGCTATAAGAAACCTTAAGTTTAAACAGTTCATGAGAAGTGGAGTAGAAATAAATCAAAGTGGAACAGAATTTGGAATTCCCGGAATTATTATCTGGAAGAATTAAACAAATAATTATTCCTCTACTTTCTCTGCACAGTTTTAGCTCCTCAGCCATATATTTAGAAATTTTCAGAAGCCACATCACAACTATTGGCCTGCACACACTTTTCCCCTTCCTTTTTCCCCCCTTCATATATCACAGCTATTTTCTAAAAAGTCATAGAATGAATTTATTAAACTTCATCAGGATTTAATCCTTGCTTTTTAAAATGTGATATGCATTAACAGGTAGTATGATTTTTACATTCACGTGAACTACAAAACCCCTATATCATGAAATATGTGTCTTCAAGACAGAAAAATGGTAGCAGTCTAGTCGTCACTGAATTATTGCCTGCGGATACTGATCAAGTGAGCATGAACAAGCTGCTCAAGAAAAGCTGTCACCTAAAATGTGACATTGCCAGTCTTCTTAAAGAAGATATGTTTAGAAATTGCTTAAATGAGCCACTACTTCAGAAGCAAAGGGAAAGAATAGAAGACTGAGGGAAACAGGTGCTCCATTCCTCAAGACATTCCAGTATTGGAATATTTTGTCATTGTTGTTGTCTCAAATACAAACAAAAAGCTGAAAAGTATATTACATGTATTTTATATATATTTATATTTATAGGGGTGTGTAATAACACAGGTGCAAAGTTCCAACAAAATTAATCAGAAATATTTAAAAATGTTTTGTTCCTAAATTTTGGGTTAGTTTATCATTAAATTAAGTTTTAAAAGAGACCTTTCATTTGGTATCCTGATGTCTGTCTGTTTCTCCTGTGGGCATTTTCCTTGGCCCGAATACATTTTCCCTTATGCATTTCCAGTCATACGATGCCTATGACACACTACTTTGTTTGGTTATAGGTGAGTGTCAACTGCAGCGAGATAACTCTCCAGGAAGTTCTGCCTTCAGGGGACAGCGCAGCCCTGAAACCTTGCAAGGCACTGGGCCAAGACAAAAGGCACAGTTCAACATTGACTGATTAAAACCAAATATTTTAGATCCAACCCTACTTCCCTCCTCACCAAAAAAAAAAAAAAATATCTGTGTTTTTTAAACCCAGCCAAATGGAAAAAATCTGTCTTCATTTTCCTAATAGGAAATAAAATTTCAGCAAAATTGAATTTCTCAAAAAAAATGTTGACTTCGTAAAGATTTCATTTTTCATGAGAAATAAATAAATTAAAACAGAAAATACATGGAATCATCTGGAACAGGGGAATCTTTTGCTCACATTTTATAAAGATTTTTACATTGAGCTCTACAAAGCAATAATCAAAGTAAAGCTTACAAAATATTAGTTGATAAAAGATTAGACAAGAAGTAAAATGCAAGAAATCCCCAAACTCACAAAAAACCCAAAAGCCATAAAAAAGTTGTTCTAGAGTTAAAATGAGAACAGGGCATCCTAGATAGCATCCCCCAAGGCTTCTTCAGTCAGCAATGGTTGGAGAGATGTTCCAGCATAGGTAACTCGCATTGCTCAGCACAGTCATGCATTCATACTGAGTCATTAGTCAGTAAAGCCTGGAATATGACATCTTCCTGGATCTCTGTATAAAAGCATGGCTTTCAAGAAATAAATAAAACAAAATTGAGAAGCAATATATGTATCTATATAACAGGACAAAGTGAATGGCTAAGTTCATTTGAGAATGAAATAGCAGTGTGACATATATAAATACTGATCTTAATGCTAGTTTTTAAGCAGCAGGTGAACCTTCTGATATTTCAGTGGGAATGCAAAATATGTATAGCATGCCACATCTCATTTCTGCTCCCTTAGTACAAAATAATAAGCAGCAAACTTCTTTTTATTCAGTGACTTCTGTTCTGGAATGGAAAAGATGATGTAGCTAAAAACAACCATACCTGCTCGGATCAAAAGTTCACCTAACCCAGTATGCCATTGCACACAGTGGCCAAAAGGAGATTTTTAGGGACGAGTTTAAGAACAAAATATATAATGATACTTCCCTGCAGTGGCCTCGCGGTTCCACAAATTCATCTGTGAGCCAGAGGTGATGTTTTAGCATTTTCTCTGCCTAGACAGGGTTCACTTCCATGAACTTGCTTAGATTTCACTTGCCTGATACAAGTTTTAGTATCCACGACACTGAAACATGAAGTTCCCCAGCTTAACCCTTCTTGTGTAAAGAACCATTTTTAAACACCTGCCAGTTGTTATTTCATTTGATGGCCTCTTCTTCTTGTATGGGAAAGGACAATGAACAACACTTCTCTATTCATCCTGTTTCCCAGTGAAAATCTTTAAGATGTCATATCAGATCGATACACCCCAGCAAAATAACAGCATGAAACTCACTTAACGTGCGCAAATCAGGTGGCATCACATTGGAGTCAGCAAAGCTACAAGAGCCTGGTCTCGTCCAATTATCAATTCCAGTTAATACAAAAATAGGATTGTTTCTCCAATACCTGTCGCTGATTTTCTGTCTCTAGTCTCAGTCTGGCTTCTACACATCTTCTGGTCTCCAGGAAGGCTTGACGTTGTGCTCTGTCTGATAGGTAGCTAATGAAGATTCCTGCGGTGTTCATACACATAAATAACACTGCCTGAGCCGCTATCTGCAACGAACAACAAATAGGATTTGATCAGACAAGAGAAGTAAAAATATCTGTTTAAAAAAAGAAAGAGAGAGAGAGAATGACTGTTCTGCAGTCATGTAGGCTGTAAAACTAAACGGTTAGGAAAGTTTGCATAAAAGAATCTCTTGGATCTTAATTAGAGACATCAAACGTGTAAAATTCTCTCTGTCTTGAGGAAGAAATATGCAGTATTTGGGGGCATTAAACTCTAGTTGAACCACAAATTATGTTTCCAAGAACTGACTCGCAGGTCTTTAGTCAGGAATGATTACAAACATAATTAACAATTTGTTTTTGCACTGCCTTTTCTGTACGAGCAACTTTGTGATTTGCTCCGTGGCTTAGTTTGAGAGCAAAGCCATATTAAGGAAAACAAAGAGTGTCAGTTAGCTAAGAATTAGTATCAGTGATAATGGTTATTCTGTTTTTATTGACCAAATTAAATAAATTCATTTTCAGCTGATGCCAAAACATGAGCTTGTACAATCGGAATCCTGAACCGTTCAACAGGGGAAGCTGGAGGGAAACCCAAATGCTTGCACAGCCTGTGCCTGTGCACACAGACCTTTTCTTCACTGATGCCCACGTAAGAGCGGCGCCCTTTTTCCTTGTAGAAGGTGCGTCACAGCTTCTTCCTTTGCAGTATGAACTTAAAAGAGCCAAATGGGAGTGGATCCTTGGACAGTGTAAATTTCAGTGGCTTATTTGTCTTTCATTGATACTTCTTTGTGCTCTGCGTGTTTGTGAGGCAGGGCACATCACCACCGCTGAACTGAGGATTATTTGGGAAACTGAGTAAGAAACTTAGAATATTTGCACACAGACCTGCAATTTCAGCAACTTTATCCAATACCTCATCCCTGTTATAGGTTGCGATTTCATTTGGACTCCTCTTAGTTTCCATTTCATCCTGCCTTTCTTTAACTTGTGAGAGGGTCAAGAGTGAAAAATAAGTCCAGGGGTCATTAATATTCCTCAAACGCATCGTGTAGGGCGAAACTGCTCTGCCTGCTACCTTAGCTAGAGAAGCCACCAGGGCACACCGAACCAGCTGAAAGTCGGCAAACTGCAGCTCCCCGTCTTCCTGCCAAGGTCCAGTCGCAGCCTCTGCCCTGACGAGGTCCTGCTGGGAGCACCCTGCCTTGCAGGACCACAGCTCTCTCCCAGCAGCAGACTGGAGCTACATTACCCTGCGACCACATCACCTGCCCAGCAGAGCCACCCAGGCTCTGGCAGCTATAGGCCATAATGCTATGGGTGATACCTGCAGGATCATAACAACATCAGAACAGCCGTGCCAGGACAGATCAAGTGTTCATCAGTCAGCATCCTGTCTCCGTGGACAGCAGAGAGTGCCCAGGTAGGAGTGCAAGGATAAAACAGTAGACACAAGTACAAGAATAAAGCAAGCATCCAGTGATGTTTTGTCAAAACAGTCTTGAACACTCCAGCAATCTGTGGTTGCAGAACATTGCGGGCTAGGGTTTGCAATTTTGTAGTATTATCTAATAATCGGTCTCACTAAAATCGAAGTGTTGCTTGTCCTAACAGAAGAGAGAAAACATTTAGCAAAACTCCCTAATTTCATTGCGGTGCTGTGCCTCAGATCTGCAGGTCTCACTCCTCACATTCATGTGGGCTTGAAAGTGAGATTTGATATCAAACCAAATGTATCTGGCAGAAACTTCACCTTTATATATTCCCGTATTTCTGGATCTGGAGTATTGTTCTACAATAGTACAGGGAATTCATTTACAATTTATATGCCATGATTAGATAAGAATGCATACCCTGGCTCCAGCTGAAGTTTTGTTCAACCTTTGCCAGTAATAGACGTCTAGGCAAAGCTTGTGAGAAACCGGGCATGATTAGCATGATCCTTGCATCTTCCTGGCTTCCAGGATCCTGTGGTTTACAACACCTCTGAGCTGGAGGTGGCATACTCTATCCGTCTGCTTAACTTCTTTTGATACCTTTCTGAAGTTAATTGTACCTTTGGTCCCTGTAGCATTCAATGACAAGGATTTCTACAGCTTAATTAAGCACTTTGTGATAAAAATGTTTCCTTTTGTTTCCTTTAATTCACAGCCTTATCATTTCTTTGAGTGCTGCATCATGCTTATAATATGAGAAACAGTGACTGATCATTCCGAATTCATCTTTGTCTCACCATTCCTGATTTTACTGACTTAGAGGTTTACCCCTCTCAGCCTTTTATTTCTTAAAAGGGAGGAATTTGAGACTATTTAGTCTCACTGCCTTTGTCACTATTCCACCTCTGTGTTTACTGCTTTTTCCCTCTTATCTACCTTACCCTGTTCTACTGGAGACAGGGTGCCCCGGACCAGCCAGCTGCCCCCAGACACTTTCTGCCTTTGCTCCAAGATAAAACAGAGAATACAGTAATTCAGCCCATGAGATAACTCCTTTCTGGTGCAGGCTACTAAGAGGCGTATGATGAGCTGACACGAGATAAGACGAGTTCGGAATTGCATCATTCAGCAGGACAACTGAAGTGAGCTGTGGGTGGCTGGAGGAGTCAATGTTTCATACCTCTTTGGCTGACTTGAAGATAATCGATGCTCACACACTGGGAAAGCTAGGGTATAGGTTGAAAAAAAGAAAAGCCTTTCACAGGGTTTGAAAGGTGCATTTCAACAGTAAAGGCAGTGGCAGGGTGCTCTCATTTGCTCGCAAATTCAATTGCAAGTTCCTCATGAGCCCAGTGCAGTCACCCCTCTGTGCTGATACTCAGGACGACTGCCACTCACTTCAGCAGATCTCCTTAGAGCAAATGCAGTAGAATTTGCCCTTCAATTAGATTTCATGAGCACGTAATTTGATTTGGACAAAGGGAATTATGGAAAACATGTTGCAGGTAAAACAACAGCTTACTCAGAGGCAGAATCTGCTTTTCTTACACATAGAAGTCTGATTGAAACCAATCTAAAAAGCAAAGCACTATGCCGTGCAAGGATACTAATCTGTGGCTCTTGTTAAGAAAAGAATAAAAAAGACATATAAGATTTGAGTCTCTCATTGCCACTTCTTTTTCCTACAGCTTACTGTGGCCACAAATCTTGCAGGATTTTCTGCTGCCTGTCAGGGCCACCAGCCAGGGCAGGCTCTGATTTTGTAAGACGTACACAGTTTTGTATCTTTTTGACTGACCTGAAGATAATCAATGCTCACACAGTAGGAAAGTGAGGTATAACGTGAAAAAAAGAAAATCTTTTCACAACATTTATAAGCTCTTTAGTCTATTTGTACCTTGCACAGCACTCAAATAAGCAATTGTAGCAGAGACAGCAAGTGATCTTAAAAAGCCATGAGTGATACATTTTGATGTTAAATAGGGCTCTGGGGAGGTCTGTTTCTCAGATATTTATAAAATGCAAGAAGAAGGTACCCATCACCATGCTGCTTGGGAATATCTGTGTAACAGGATCAGCACTGCCCCTGCTGAACCTGCAGTTGCACATAATCGCATAATAGGATGAACAAAGCTAAAGTAAGTTACTTGACAAGATCATGCAGGTAGTTAGAAGCAACCGTTAAAATTTTTACTCCAAAAGTCTGCTTCCCATATTTCTCATAGGAGACAGTTAAGAGCTTAGTTCACAGAGAAATCACTTGTCAAATAAATTCACGTTTATAAAGTGTCCTTCATACAGGCACCTCAGAGCCCTTTGCAGAATGGATATGGAAACGAGCCAAAACACAAAGGCAATGAAAGCAGAGGACGCAGGTCAGACAAGAAAGCTGAATTTAAATTTGACAGTACACATTGATTCAAATAATTTCATTTTTATCTGTCGCTCGTTATATAAAAGGGGCTTAGCCAAGACAACTGAAACCAAGATAACATTTTGAATGGATTTGGGAACCACCAGATGTTAGACAAAGAAACGGTTAAAAGACACTGGACACAGCTGGTCAGGAGGAAGTATGAGTCAAAGTACGTACAGTATGGTAATGTAAGAGAACAGGAAATGCAGAATTTATTGAAAAGACAGTGAAGTAGTTCACAAGTCTGTTGCAAAGTGGTAGGTGAGCCACAACCACAGACAGCTTACCAAGACAGAATAGAATGTAGTTTAGGAAACAGGAATTTCTGAAGTGTACAGGTGAGTTAGTGAGAGCAGAGCTGGGCTAAACGTAACAACAGCAACTTGTAGGCATTTCTGCTATTAAAAGCACCTAATTGAGTTTGCCTTGATTTGGAGTTTACACAGATTCCTGTGAGTTTATGAACAACTGGGAGAGAGTTAAGAAGAGTTTGCAAATGCCAGAAATTTTAAGACTTCAAAAATGATAACTGAAGTGTTTTAATTTTGCCACAAGTTTCCTCTTTGAAAAAGTGCAATTGTCCATCAGGGACAATTATATAGAGCCATAAGGGCAGCTGTAGAGTCTCTTAATTCAGTGCTTTCTAAGACCTGCCAGTAATAGACCTTTATGGAATGCAGTGATTGAGTTCAGCTTTTCCAATGAGGCCATAACCTGAGGAAAAGTGAATACTTAGGAACATTCAACAGACCCAACAGATTGGAAATATGTTGACTGATAGCTAGCCCTAAAAGATAGTAATTACCACAGACAATCGTCATCATGAATAGTTGAACCAACGATAGCATACATTCACATGGAAAACACAGTGGAGGTGGAGGAGAGAAAGCTGAAAGAGTTTAGAAACAGCTCTGAAATCCAGGAGGACACTGAGCTTGTGTGTTACTACCTCATGTGCAGAAAGAAACCCCAGGGTGCTCTGCAGAAATAAACCTATTATTAACCTCTGCAGCAGGTATTTTTGTTCTGCTGTGTAGAAACAGAACAGTGCTGGGACTGATCTCGCCAAAACACATCTGAAAAATAAAGAAATGGTTTTCAATGCAATCTCCAATGGGACAGTCTCAAGGCAGATCAGTCCTAAAGAGCAGGAATTTCATTAATTCCTGAAGTGAGCCTGTGAGAAATTATTTAATTCTTTTCCTATTTTGTTTTCTAATTTTGGATTGGCTTCAACAATGGATTAGAGTACTTCTTGTCTGTTTTGGGAAAACTGGGAAAGTAAAGCTGTTGTGCTTCTTTAAGAGTGTTTTCAGTGTGTGCCACATAAAGAACTGGTTGCTATGGTAATTATTATTGGTTAATTAGGTTTGGAGAAGCATTTTGATTCATCATTAGTTGTTTAACTAAAAATAGCAGCTCACCACAAGGTCGGGTTTTGTGACTAAAATGTCTCAGAAACCCCATTGCCCTCTCTCCCTTCTCCATCACCCCCTTGTTTAGGTTACTTCAAGGGAAAATAACCTATGTTCTTACAAGAACTGATCCCTAGGGATGAACTGAGGGTTGCATGAGAAGTGTGGGATTTGAGACCAAAATGCTCTACTTTGTATAGAACAGGAACATCTGGCAGCACAGACTCTACCACTCTCTCACTGCTGGGCTGCAGCAAGCCTCTATCTCCAGCTGAGACCGTGATTTTATGAATCAAAGCTCCTGGCAGTGAAACTAGTACCTGTATCTCTGTACAGCCTCTTGCCCACCTTGATCCCTCAGCACAGCTTCCCCTTTGTCGTGCCAGATCAATTATTTGTGGGACCCTACTGTGAACTATATCAGGGAACTTGGCCAACTTAAAAAACAAACATTTGGCATTGGCAGTGATTTTCCTATCTAGAGCAGTCGTCTGATTAAGTTCACAGCACAGCCTCCACAGGGAGACGAAGCACGTGAACATTCATAGCTGGCACTGCTGCCAACTCATTAAACTGAAATCATTGCTGCCTTATTGTTAAATCACCTTGTAAGGAGTTTTCTTATTCCCCAGGTTCACTCCTTCTGACTTCTCCTGGGTCTAACCGCTAAATGCCGATGGCCATGATAGAAGGTTTTTTGTTTGTTTTAGATTGTGGGTGCTTCTTCATCAACATTTATTAGAAACCAACCTACCCCACAAACATGCCCAAACTGCTGCCATGACTTTCCAGAAAGCTCATCCGTCCCTCATCCTCTGTATTTCCAGTGCATAAGGACAACAGCTGTTTAACTCCTATTCACAGCTGGAGTAAGTGCTAACTCTTTTTTCTGATCTACATATACATAATTTACTGAAAGATGGGACCATACACCTGAGAAAACAGAGGTGGAGAAAGGTATATTGTTTGTTCATGGTAAATTTAGTCAAGCACAGACCACGAGAGTTAAGAGCAGTGCTTTATCACCCCACGCCCCCAATTTGCTAAATGTGAAAGGAGCCATTTGTATCAGTGTCACCTCCTGATTTTGTGTTTAGAACTGAGTTTTGTGGTTCAGCTGTGCACAGCTCCCAGGGGAACATTAGCTGATTCTTCAAAAACTCAAATCTTATTAATGTCTCTAGGAGAGCTGAGATCTTTTAAGAAGTCTGGGCTTGCTGCTTCTAGAGCAAGCATTAGAGGACTTCACTGTGTACTTAGGAACACAGTCGGGCCTTCAATGTGCATGAAATCTGTAGCCTGCAAGGGAGGTTGGCCCTATCAAAACACAGGGTGTACCACAAGGAATTATTAGATTACCTTCAGTGAGAGTAACTGGTCTCAGACATGGTGTTCTCCATCCTATTGCAGAATATCCTAATATGCTGTTGCTTCTGCACTGCTAATGATTTAAAAAACAAAGACCATTTTCCCTCTGAACAATGGCATGTTTGCATAAAATCAATTGTTCTAGTTCAAGACAGAATTCGGAAATACATATCTTTAATATTGAGAACAAGATTTTAATTTGCTATTAGAAAAATAGCTATTTCATTCTTGCTCTTCTTCTCATTGAATTCATTAGAAATGTAGAAAATTGAATGTCTGCTTAAGTTGTTCACAGGTAGATCAAACCATACAGTTTGGTAAGTCAGCTATCAACTGTGGCAAGACGTTGGCAACACGGTGCGGTACAAAAGACCTTGCAGGAAAATAATATCATATCATATCATATCATATCATATCATATCATATCATATCATATCATATATCATATCATACCAGACACATAAGCTGACATAACTTGAGTGATGGACAGAAGCAGTCAAGCAAATACATAACCCTGCTAGTGCCATCAAGCAACCCCAAATGGCAAATAATTTTCAGCACATTTCCTCTAACTCCGCTTAAGTTTGTCTAAAATTTAGGATTCAGGCATAATCTTAATAAAAAGGAAAAATATCTGTTCCGGGGCTCTGGATAACCTTTTTTGGTCCTTTTCTTTTTATAGATGTTCAAGTGACTAGACGTGTCTGGGACAATGTCAGTAGTAGGGTCACAGCCCGTGCATACAGGCGAATGGACAGAGATGGGTAAATGATCTTCAATTTTTAGTAACTGTTTTCCATGGCTACAGGGTACTCTGCTGAACTCTCTCTCTGACCCTCATCTAGGAACTGATCCTGAACTGCACAATGAAATCTGGTGATCACGTCTCCTGTTCACTGAGCAGCACAGCACTCTTTTGTCATCATTTTGCACACAGGGTGCTATTACGGGTACCTGAAATGTTCCTATTTAGAATGGACAATCTTATTCTTTGATGTGAATAACCTCCCTTATTCAGTGTTTTCTGTGTGCTGGTTGGGCGCCTTCTGCCTTTATGCTCAGAGAGATACATTGCAGGGTAATTACAAGGAGAAATCTAAAGCCAAATCTTCCAGATGTCACCATTTTATTGTCCAAAAACTTCACCTCATTTGGTGTATTTAGGTAAATGTAAAAGACTCAGACAGGAATCTCTGTTTTCTTCTCTAAATATACGTAACTTTGAAACCACAGCACATGTACTACAGAATCACTGTGCTGTCTAACCAGGAGTAGATCCTGTAAAAATCCACAAAAATCAGCAAAAACCAAGGCGCAGCACAAATCCCGGTGCAACAGAGAAAGGCAGCGGAAGCAGCCCGTGGCCATCGGGGCAGGTTAAGAAACTGCTGAAGTGGTGGTATTGCCCCACTCAGTGCTCAGAAGGGACTGTAAAGCAGCTGTGGTGTTTCTCATCCTGCACTTCCATATCGCAGACTCACAAAGCTCAGTCTGACACTAAAATTTTCCCTACACCTTTTTTGCGCAGAAGTTGATCTCCCTTACAAGCTGCGCATTTACTGTTCAAAACAAATACCAAAGTAATTATGTTCAATAGAAGCCGCATTCCATTTAAAGCCACTAGAGAAATAAATTACTTCTAATAAAAGTTACAGCATCTAAATAAAGATTTATAATAAATTAATCTGAAATGGGGAAGTGCACTCACAACATCCTAGATACTAAGAATAAAAAATAAATCCTGGATTATTTTGAAGCAACCCTTACCAAATGCTAATTTTTCCCTTGCATTACATACACGGATATCCAAACTGTAAATAACTGTCTCCCAATTCAGACGTACCAGTATGTGGAGATGAGGCAACAGACATTATGGATAACTTTCCAGTGACAAAAAATTCCAGCTGACATCCAGTCTGGAAACGTCTGAGAGCATCACTGAGTTTTAGGGTGAGCCTGGACACGGTAAAACTAGGATGTCTAAAGTGAAAGTCACTTTTGGAAATTTTCCTCAAATTATCTCAGTAGTTCTGCCTAAGTCAATGCAAGATAGCCAGGACAGAAGAACTCCTAGTACTTCCCTTAATAGATTATACAACTGATTGGAAGTAATGGTAGAAAAAAAAAAAAAATCATCAAAGCTGCTTTGCAGCATTGGAAAGAGTTTAACTACATTTTAAGGAAAACAGAATTAGGTAGTCTGCATTTCTGCTAAATGAGTTTGGGGTGGTGTTCTGCACAGCTGTTTTTATTGCTGTAGATAATGGCTCTTATCCAAAGTAGGATGTCAAAAGTGAGCGAGCAATAATTATGTTTGTAGGGCTGACAGCAGTTCATCTTTTCTGACACACTTCTGTGCTGTTTTCATCTGATCAAACGCATGCGTGTCCCAGCAATTACCTGCAGTACGTACTCCATGTCTCTTCCCAACAGAACTGGCAATCGTCATGATTTGTGTTCAAGTGACCCTGTTTCGGTGTGTTCTGCAGAGTTTTAACAGCCTGCACAAGAGAAGCTTTTCATTTTTCTTCCTAGCTATGTTAGGCCAGGTCATGTGTGTTTTCCTCTGAATTATCAAGCTGTGGCCATAGATGGAGGAAAGAAGCAAGATTTTACAAACAATTTTTTCCCCTTTAGTATTGCAATGGAAAAAGAAAGTAATAGCAAAATGTAATGATCTTAAATTACTCTTGGACTCTTTATCAAGATATAAACACAACCTTATGAAAACCACTCCAGTCTGGGTGAAAGTGAGAGTAATATTATTAGAAAGTAAATTGGTTTAACTGAAATAGTACTGAAAATACTGGTAATGAAAAATAGATGAGGGATATCATAGTGTTGGGTATCCTTTTCCAAACAACCTTTGTCCTTCAAAACTTGCTTCTACTGTGATGGGAAGCTCTGCTGATCAGCTGTTTGTATTAATCAGTTATACCTGCTGGCAAACAAATCAACCCCAAATCTGTTCTTTTTTAAAAACTATTTACAAAAAAAAAAAAAAAAAGAGGGGCAAAAAAGTGCTGGAAACAAAGACTCTTTACACTTTATTATCAGCATTTTTAACTGAAGGCCAATGGCAAGGCTAAATTTTTCCTGCTGTTGCACCTGTAAGTGGCTGTCATTTGGCACAGGTGTCATTAGAGACAGAGTTTGTCCATTGAATCTAAAGCTGATTGACGTGTGAGACGACTAGAGTAGATTTACAGGTCCCAGATCAGGCTGTAGGTTTGCTAGTCCAGAAATAATAAGGAAAATATCTCCTGTCTCCAAGTTTCCCATTATGGCTGCTCTGCTTCCATTTTAAGTTATTTTTGGAGAAGTGACCTGAAAATCCTAATGAAAGCAATTTGATATTCCCTGTGTTTATTTTTTCCCTCAGTATCTCCTTTTGTTGTTGACTACGATGATCCCCTGAAAATCATGAAAAGATAGAACTTAGCAATGACTTTTTAGAGTCCTTTCCTAGCAAAACATTTGAAAAAAAAGCCCAACCACCCAATCACCGACTTTCTCAGCTATCCCTGATGGAACATTGGGCTGTAAACATGGCAGATCATAGCACCTGAGGCCTGCCCTTACTTTGGAGAAATCTTGGGTAGCATAACGGTGGTGGATTGCAGTCTGACTTCAGCATACACAGAATTTCAGGCATTCCTAACCACACTGAGAACCAGTGCTGATGTGACCTTGGGAGACCACAGGAAATAGAGAACCTGTGAAGATGAACCTGCAAAGAAAACTTTAGGATGGTTGGGGATGGAGCAATAGGGCCCAGGAGCCTTTGTCCTCCAGAGCTGAGCTGAACACAGCTTAAGCACAGCAGAAGACGTGAATCACTCAAGGTTAACCGGGAATTTTATTGATAACTATCTAACATCACTTATTATTCTCTTTAAGTCTACTTTATGTCAAATTTTTTAACTCTCCATTAGGAACTATCCTGGAGAGAAAATAGGGAAGGGACATGGGAGCAAATGGAAATGTACCAGACAAAAGCCATGAGAGGTTACAGCATTCCAGACCAGCTGGATTAAAACTTTATCTCAGAGAGTTAGGCGAGGACAAACATTTTCCTTTGTGAAACCTGTGGGTGTTGTTTTGCTATTAGTCACGGTGAATGCCTCAGTGTGGTGAGCTAGAAGAAGTCAGACTGACATCAAAAGTACAGAGAGTGCTGTGGGAAAAAGTTGACTCAGTCCTTTGGCTGGCAGAATACGCCACAGACAAATAATGAAGGATTAGGTTTCTTCAGCCACTTTGCTAGCAGAGGAGACATATAGCACAGGGTTCATTCTACACTGACACTGGTGTGACGAAGGACTAATTCCTTTGAAGGCAGTGGCTTATTCTGGTGTAAAACAAGGATGGGATTAACATCAAACCCTGATATTTACCGTGGGCCAAATTCTTGCCTGACAATACAAGTCATGCCTTTGTTTTCACTGCTTGTGTAAGCATGAGAAATAGAAACTGGGCTGTTCATGGAATATTAAATAAATGATACAAGACAAAACAACGACTGTCTCTGATGTTGAATAACGAATCCTGCTGATACCAGTGAGAGCTGCTGGGGAGTACTAAATCTTGATGGACATAAACTAACAAGAGAAGCCCCCCAGATGTTTTACATCAGCTTAGCTGTGTAGAAATTCATACAGGGTTTGATCCAATGCACTGCTTTGAATGCTGTCCACATTTTTGCAGTTCAGGTTGTTTAAGGCACCCTCTCAGGAGCAAGGTCAGTCTTAATCTGCTCACACAGAAGCTCATTGGCTTTAAAGGGAAATTTGCCGGGGTAAAGTAGCGTTTGGTCTTAGTGAATATTTAGTTTACATATCTACTATTTAGATCAATGTAGTCATGACACGTAAACATTGCTCTCTTAGGAACACTCAGCAGATGAGTGCTTGAAAAGAAATTGTGTGTGGCCTTGGACATGCTGGGGTATGAATACCAAGGCTGACAATACTCTGTTTCAGGGCACAAAAACCACCCCAGAATTTAAGTCAAGAATTAACTGAGAAAGTGGATTTGTTACTAGAATTTAAGGCAGTGAAGAGAACATTACTTCTGAGCCTTAAAAAAGAAAACCAAAGACAATCTATTTTAGAAACTGGCCTTCCCAACTGGTTGATGTTTTTTGGAAGACAGACAGCGCTAGTAGTTAAATCTATGAAAGGGCTCAAGGAGAAAAGACACAGTTAATGACAAGGTGAGACATTTTCTACTGTTTAACGCTAGATCCAAGGCCTGTTCATTTTGATGATGCTGGCTCTGATGGCTTTTAAAGCAGTTTCCTCCAACAATCTTGGTTTGTTAGCTATTAGAATACAAGTGAAATGAAGCATCTCAGAGGTCCTAGAGAATTGCTTACGTCTCCTTCTTGATAACAATTTGAATTTTTTTTCCCTAGAAGAATTAACTCAGTTCTCAAAGAGTAAGTTCTGCCACCCACTCAGTCAGTACGGTGGCCACTCTTTCCAAGGTACGTACAAATATTTCAAACTGCAAAAAAATTAGAATTTCTGTTCTTAAAGGAAAATAAGGCCCCAGCCAGGCCCCACTGTTGCAGTGAGTAAACTTATTTTAGTTTAAACAGTGCAGTGATAGAAAGAATTAAAACCATGGCTATAGAAAGCACTACAAACAGGCTAGTTGTCGATATTAAGCTGACATCTGATGGCCGACACTGTGTAACCTACATTAAATTCTGAGTAAAAACAAGAACAAGCTCAAATTACTTCTTTATGTTGCCCTCCTCATGAACATCCACATGTAGTTGTTAAAATCAGCTCAATTAATCATTATGTAAGCAAAAAACTAGAATACCCTTACAATAAACACACAAAGTAGTTTTACCATAAATAACTTCTGTTATGCATTCTGGCCTTCTTTCTTGCCTTCTGACATGTTCCTATGTGCTATTTCTACAAAAAGTTTATAAAAAAGTGAAAAACCTCTAAGTTATGCCAATTATTTTTTTTAAGGAGAAAAATGTTAATAAAAAAGTAGCACCAGTCAGACTAAATACCTCACAAGATGATATTTAAAAAAAAATAAATTTGGGAACTATGTCTGGAGACAGGCAAGACAGATTTGGAGAACCAGAAAAGTTTTATGAAGGCCTATTTTAAAAAATTACAGAATCACAGAATCACAGGGGTTGGAAGGGACCTCTGGAGATCATCTAGTCCAACCCCCCTGCCAGAGCAGGGACACCTAGAACAGGTTGCACAGGACAGTGTCCAGGCAGGTTTTGAATGTCTCCAGAGGCAGAGACTCTACCACCTCTCTGGGCAGCCTGTTCCAGTGCTCTGCCACCCTCAAAGGCAAGAAGTTCCTCCTCATGTTTAGATGGAACTTCCTATGGTCAAGTTTGTGCCCATTACCTCTTGTCCTATCACTGGGCACCACTGAAAAAAGACTGGTGCCATCCTCCCGGCGCCCTCCCTTTAAGTATTTATAAGCATTGATGAGATCCCCCCTCTGAGTCTTCTCTTCTCCAGACTAAAAAGACCCAAGTCCCTCAGCCTTTCCTCATAAGAAAGATGTTCCAAGCCCCTAATCACCTTTGTAGCCCTCTGCTGTCCCCTCTCCAGCAGTTCCCTGTCCTTCTTGAACCGGGGAGCCCAGAACTGGACACAGGACTCCAGGTGCAGCCTCACCAGGGCAGAGCAGAGGGGGAGGATAACCTCCCGCGAACCTGCTTGCCACACACCTCTTGATGCACCCCAGGATGCCATTGGCCTTCTTGGCCACCAGGGCACATTGCTGGCTCATGGTCATCCTTTTGTCCATTCCTTTAATGAAACCCCAAAGGTGTGTGTGTGTGCGTGTGTGCGTGTGTGCGTGTGTGCGTGCGCACACACACATGTATTTTAACATTCTCAGTTCTTGGCAGATTATATAAAAAAACCCCAACCCTCACATTTTTTTCTCCTTCTCCAGTCAGTAGCAAAGAGGTGCAACTACCGCATTTCTGGGCAGCTCAGCCTTGTAGGTGTGCAAATGCCTTTCTTAGACTGATACAACTCTGGTGGCACAAAGGAGGGAAAATGTGGCTACTTAGAGATATTTAAGATTCAGAAGACACCTATAGTGTGTGGGCAGCATAAGGTAGCTCTCAGCTCCCAGCTTCCACTGAGTTCAACTGGAAACTGAAATGGAACAGTCATTACCACTCAGAGTTGCAATATCCCTCCCCTGGGAGATGGGGGCTCCTGCTGACCTCAGTATTCAATAAAAACTCTTTGCTGAATCACAAGAGCAGATGTTGTTGGTCTGCAGGACTTGCAATTGTGAGAGGTGGTAGCTCAGGAGCCAGCCCTGTCCAGGGCTTGCAGGAACGCCCTGGGATCATCCAGACATTCTGGAAAAATGTGTCCTAACCCATAAACTATGAAGATGTGCCTGTCTTTAAAGTGATGATAATGATGAAAAAACCCCAGGGTGATGTATCTCTACCTACCACCCTACTTTCATTAAGAAGAACAAGAACAACTGTATTCCATGTGTGTTTTATGCCACCCTCTACTCTGAACAGAAAACCCAGCATGAATTTGCAAAGTATTCATCATTACAAAGAGATTCCTGTATCCGGCAGGAGTAGAAATGGCTGTCTAAAAATCTTTCATTAAAGGTTTCTCTATAGTTGCTCTGAACTGCTGATGTTGTTTTTGCAGTCTGGAAATAAAAGGCTTTTTACTGAAAGACTGAGTTGCCTTTCGCAACATGAAAAACGTGATTAAGATACCCTGGCAAGGTCAGAGTTTATTGCCCTTGAAGAGAACATTAGCCACCATGTCCCCTGAATTACAATTGTGTGCTGCTGAGGTCTTTTTCTTTACGGGAGAAGGAGGGGAACAGTTTGTGTCTGTTCAAAAGTAAGAGCCCGATTCCTTGCTTTCTGGCAGGGTGAGACGCTCGGTCCTAGGAAAGGTGCTGTGGCAATCCAGTGACAGGAAGCAGCCTCAGGTCTAATGGGCCCATTGTGGCTGTTACACATGGAGAAACTTGGCAAGGGACAAACTATCCCATGAAGCTTCCCAGTGTGTAGGGTGGATACAGATGCAAAGGACAAGCCAGGACTCTTCCACCTTTTAACAACGCTCCAGCTACTCAGCAAGCATGAACTAATCTCTATATTTACTTACGGCACTGTATGCCGATATTGTTTCCATTTTTTCATGTGTATCATATATCTAAGAATGGTTCTGAAGTCAGCTGCAGTCCCAAAGATTTCAGAGACAATATCCATATCTTTTAATGTACACAGGTACTTACATACTTTGCTTAGAGCAGGAACAACCAGAAAAATTCTCATTCTTTGTAATTAAGTGGCATATGCACCACAAATATATATAATGAACAGAATCTACGATAACAATGATCCTCTGAATACATTTATATATTTATTTTAGATATATAAAAATAAAACAAATCAGACCAGGTTTATGACGTAAGAGGAGGAAGATTGAAGGTCAGTTAAAATGAGCTGGTGGTGACCTGAAAAATATTTTTCACTGTGTAAAAATGCCCTGTCCTTATTCAGCAGATTCACTCTTTGCTGTTTCTTTGCCTTCAACCGGACTTCACTGACAATAGAGTCCTTTCACCAGTTGTTACCCTCTTGGAAGAGACAATTAGATTCTGTCATTTTCTTCCACCATCAGCAATATTATTGGCTAATGGTTGGTCCAACATGTCCTTAGCAAACCACAGATATAAATCCTTGAAGCTGTGGCATTTAAGGCTACATAAATGAAGGTACTTCAGACTAATCCATCAGCCTCAGTGTAGCAATCATTAGAAATACAAAATGGTTTGCATCTTCAGAAACTGGGGGTTGAGAACACTTTGCATCATAGCTGGAATTAGGAGCCAGTATCATTTAATTATAGAAAGTAGGGCATGAGAGGACTTTGACAGGTCATTGAACCCACGCTCCAGGTCCCGGATATTATCTAAATCACTCCTAAAAAAATGTCTCTCTAATCATACGTTTTTAATCATACCTCGAGGTAAAGCCTCCCAAGCAAAATGAGATTATTTAAGTTATTGTTATTAGGTTATTGTTACAAGGTTTCTCCTACTATCTAATGTAAAAATTCCTTATAATAACTTAATAACACATATCTCTTGATAGCTATAGATGAAACAAAGAACAATTCATTTCTTCCTCTCTGTAGCTACCCCCTCCCTATTTGAAGGCTGTCCCAGTCTCCCTTCAGCTTCCTTTTCTCTAGAGCAATCCTCTTCCTACAGAAGTAGTGAAAATGAGCACTGTCCATTGCAACTGAAAACAGTATGTTTGAAGATCATCAGTGCTTTTTGGGAGAAGGTTAGTTTCTGGCTCTTTAAAAGAAGGATAGTGTCAGTTGCTCAAAATATTGTCCTGGCGTTGGTACACTACACTAAACCTGCCTCTAGCTTTTCTTGGCAGCTAAGATTGCTGAGAAAGCCATAGTGAGACCACAGTTCACACACAGGTTTATCAGATTTCTCCTAACACTTACAAAGCAATCTGACCATCTGAAATGGAATGGTTGGTACTGATGGAGGAGCTCTTTTTGCTGATGGAAAGAAAGGATGTGTGTTACTGATACTCTTTAAACTCTCCCACCTGTAATATTGCACATATCGCAGAGATCAGAGGGTGATGACAGAATTGTTCCCCAAAAGGAGCATGTAGTGTGCGTGTGCCTGATGTGTGCTATCGGCTCGTGCTCTGGGACTGCCTGATGTTACCAGATGGGGATGGTGAAAGCAAGGATGCTGCTTTGAGCTTTGGACCGTATGATGGTGATAAGCCCATAGAACAGCTCTCACAAAGAAGTAATGTGCCAGGTCAGGTGATGACATGTGGTGGACTTGGTACTGTCAGTTTTATGGTTGGACTCAATGATTTTAAGGGCCTTTCCCAACCTAAATGATTGTATGAGTCTATGATACAGGTCTGCAGCTAAGTCCCACAGTAGGACCTGAGGCTGGAATGAGTTGAAGAGAGAGCAGAAGGCATGGCATGTATATTAAACCAGGTCTCACACTGCGATGACAGGAGCTGTGCCCTGCACTGGCTATGTGTTTGCTTCAGGCTGGATTCAGAGATGTTAGTTCTGCCGTGCAGATCCTCAGCAGATCTTTGGATCTGTCTACTTGAAACAATACCTGTACTGCTAGCACAGAATCACAAAATAAATGAGTTTGGAAGTGACTCCTGGAGATGGTATAGTCAAACCTCCTTCCCCAGGAGGATCACCTAGAGCAAGTTGCCTGGGGTCTTGTCCAGTCAGATTTTGAATATTCCCAAGAATGAAGACTCCACAACCTCTCTGGGCAACCTGTTACAGTGTTCAATCACCGTTACAGTAAAAAGGGTATTTTTATGTTTAAGTGGAACTTACTGTGTTTCTGCTTATGCCCATTCTCATTCTGTCACTGAGCACCGCTGAGAAGAGTTTGGCTTTGTCTTCTTTACTAACTCCAGTAACGTATTTATATATATTAATTAGATTACCCCCCCACACCTCCCCCCAGACCATCTCATCTCCAGGCTGAACAATTCCAGCTCTCTCAGTCTTTCCTCATTTGTCAGACAGCTCTTCATAGCCCTTCTCTGGACTCATTCCAACATGTTCATGTCTCTCCTGTACTGGGTAGCCCAGCACTGGGCACAGCACTCCAGATGTGTTTCACTAGGGCTGAGCAGAGGGGAAGGACCACCTTCCTCAACCTGCTAGGAATGTTCTGCTCAGTGCAGCCCAGGAGGCCTTCATATTGCTGGTTCATGGTGAATTTGGTGTCCACCAGGACCCCTAGGGCCTTCTCTGCAGAGCTGCTTTCCAGCTGGTCAGCTGCCAGTCTGTACTGGTGCACGGGGTTATTCCCCCCCCCCAGCTGCAGAACTTTGCATTTCCCTTCTGTTGAACTCTATGATCTTCCTGTCAGCCCATTTCTCCAGCCTTCTGTGGTCCCTCTCAATAGCAGTGCAATCATCCAGTGTATCAGCCACTCCTCCCAGTTTTGTATTGTCTGGTCTGTGTAAGACTGCTTAACTCTACTGAGTTTGGTGGTAGTTAGTGGGACTTAAGGAGTTCCACGAGATGTTCTTATAACCACTTAAGTGATTTAAGGAGTCCCTTAGCTTGTGAAGTGTTGAAAATCTCACTTGCTACCTCCCTGCCCTTGTAAGTCCCTAGATCACATTGAAAAAAGGGCTCTAGGCCAGATGTCTATCATGGGAATAATTGCTATAACCACCTATCTTTCCATGTTTTGTAAACCACAGGGTTCATACAAAGTCTGTGAAAATCTTTTTGTGCGTGTTTATGATTTGGATTTTTAATCCTTTCCCTATTTGTAGGATGCTCTAGCATTTTCTTTTTTTGTCTGATATTCCTTGAATTGTCATTTTATGGTAAGGCTCTGACTAAGCATCTTGCAAGTTCTCTGCAAATCTGCAACTGCTCAGTCCGTAACGCTGTTAGCCAGAAGATGACAGTTTGATTTCCAGATTATAGTTTGAGTTTTTAATGATAGTAATTAGAAAAAAAGTCTCTTAATTAATGGTGTGTGTATTTTCCATTTTTAAATTGCACCTATAAACTCTCTTTAGATATACATAAACTTTAGGAACATGGTAAATATTATTTTGACTTGCAAATGTAATTACTGAACCTGGAAGGAAGTTACAAAAAAAAAGAATAAAACATGAAATTCCACAGCATTGCCTTTGCTGAGTATTTGTATCTAATACAAATATATGTAAATCTATGAAGTGGTTTGAACCTTTAGAAATGTAAATATGGGATATTATTCGATTTTATTAGATATATTGGGTGCTTTTGGATTTTAAAAAATCAACTGTGTCAAGTTTAATTAGAGAAGTCCTGTGTTGCAGAAAAACAGCAGAAGTGGTCTCAAATACTCTTCCTTCTTGTATATCATCAGAAGAGTTCTTTAATAAATGACACTTGGATAGACCATTCGTAAATTCAGTAAGGAAGTTAGCATGTTCTGGTGTCATGGAAAGCAACCTGGACAGCAAAAGCTTTGTTAGCTGCTTGAAGAGGAAGGAACAGCTACCTTAACAATCTTTGTACTAAGCTTCAAGGCCTCAGGCCATCAGACAACTTAAACTTATACCCATCTTCATGCGTACGAGTGCTTTTCTTGACTTCAAAATAATTGGCATAACGTTAAGATGCATTATTTTACACTCCTTTTCCAAAGTCACATTGCCTCTTAGAGTCCTCTGCTTAAAGCTTTTAAGTTTTATTGTGTTGATTGTTGATGGGATTTGGATTAACAGAATGCTTACGTTAGATATTCTACTATACAGGAACAGCAAAGAAAAAAATTGGCTGTCACCAGATAACGTACATAACTATCCCTTAAGAATAAGTAGACACAAGTACATTTTTAGAGGAAAGAAAGTGATAAATCATTGGAAAAATCATTTCTAAACATGAAGAGCTGTTAAGATTATAAGATTATTGGAGGGCCTATCATCCTGTACCATCACACAGAAAATGGGAACACTTCATGTGTTCTTCTACCATTTCTTGTAGCCTGGTGCCTAATGAAACATAGCAGACAAAAGCGATTACATTAGCACAAATGAAATACATATAATAAAGTCTTCTCTTCCCACTATTGTCAACAAGCTGCTATTACTCTAGGGATTGGGGAGAACATGGAAACTATCATAGCATCAGTCAGAGTGACATTCAGCTACATTCTGGAAATGTCAAAAAAAATTTTGCAGTAACATCCTTGGACAAGATTCACATGACTTAAGTTCTGCCTAAGTCTCAAAGAACAATTTTCACTGGCTATTCTCAAGGACCTTCAGATCTTGAAGGAATCCACCATAAATCTCTTTGTTCATTTTGGGGTATACTGCTCCCTTAATGCTTCAAGTATAGGCTACTATATGCGCTTAGCACCTTGATCAGGCAAACCAAGTACACATCTCCCATTCAGCTTCATTGCAATTCAGAGGAGGGAAGGTAGGCAGGGAGGCTGCAACCCTGCAGTGCACTAAACAGCACTGAGGAACGTCTTTGGAATGCAATCATCTATGCTGCTAAACCGCCAGAGCAGTCGCAGACACCGTTCTGGCCTCGGTCAACCAATCCTCCCTCAGCAATTCCCACGTGTAGTTTGGCAGTCATCATAGACCTGCTTTTCCTGCCTCACAGGTTGGATGCAGGCACTATGTCCGGGAGGAGTTAAAATAGCTACAGCCTTTAGGGAGAGGGATGGGCTGAATCCTGAAATGTGTCCTAACTTTGCTTAACTCTTTGGGTGGCACAGAGCTCAACTTGAGACCTACAATCTTCAGATAATTTCACTCAGTGCCCAGGAAGGAGGGAATTTCTTCTTGCTTACAGCATTTCACAAAGATCAGGACTTGATTTCTGGGTTTCCCTCAGTTCTAGGCGAGGCAGCATGAATCTATGGATCCCAGTCCTAAGAAGGAGACCTATTAAGGCAACAAATTAAGCAAGGTGGGAATCTTCTCTTTATTCCTCTCATTGAATCTGGTCCACTGCATGCAAGCAAGAAGCATGAGGTCACAAGGAGGCCAGCTGAGGAGGTGGCTGGCTCTCTAGCCCAGTGCTGCAAGCACAGCCTTGAGTAAACTATGTGGCATCTACTCTAAAGTTGCCTCAGCACAGATAGACTAATGTAAAGGGATGTTGAAGTCACTGACGATCGGGCTGAAGTGGAATGGAATGGGATGGAATGGGATGGAATGGGATGGAACGGAACGGAACAGAACAGAATAGAATAGAATAGAATAGAATAGAATAGAATAGAATAGAATAGAATAGAATAGAATAGAATAGAATTAGAATATTTCAGTTGCAAGGGACATACAACCATCATCTAGTCCAACTGCCTGACCACTTCAGGGCTGACCAAAAGTTAAAGCATGTTATTAAGGGCATTGTCCAAATGCCCCTTAAACACTGACAGGCTTGGGGCATCGACCACCTCTCTAGGAAGCCTGTTCCAGGGTTTGACCACCTTCTCGGTAAAGAAATGCTTCCTAATGTCCAGTCTGAACCTCCCCTGCTGCAGCTTTGAACCATTCCCATGCGTCACGTCGCTGGATAGCAGTGAGAAGAGATCAGCACCTCCTTTTCCACTTCCCCTCCTCAGGAAGCTGTAGAGAGCAAAGAGGTCATCCCTCAGCCTCCTTTTCTCTAAACTAGACCAACCCATAGTCCTTAGCTGCTCCTCACAGGAAATGCCTTCCAGCCTTTAAGAAAATTATGTGGAACCAAGTCTTTTAAAAAAGAGTAAAGTTATATGCAAACGTGCCCACTCCATTCAAAGTATTCACTATTTAACAAAAAATGTGTGTAGCTGACAGAAGTCAATACAGTATTCCTCTTTTGATGCATCATGGAAGGTGATGGGCATGTTTTGCACAAAAATCTCAAATCAATTGAATATATTAGTCACATATTACAGCAACTGAGAAAGGCAAATTTTCAAATCACCTGAAGCACAGAAACATAAATCGATGTGTGTGGGTCAGCACAGGTCAATGATAAATTTAATGATGAAATGGGAACGATCCTCATTCCCAGTCCCTAGCTGAAATTTGTGGTGAATAACACCCCTTCCTATAAAAGAATATGCATGTCTGGTCCATTAAATTAGGTCCACACTGGGCAGGTGTGGGATGATTTGTATGTCAATTATAACCCTATCTATTATGCTTATGAAAATTATTAATGCTAATAATCATGGAGAATCATAGGATAAGAGAATGTTGATATCTAGATCTTGTACAGTTATTTGAGTAACTGCCTTAAGATCGAAGTAATTTCTTTACCTAAGATCCTTACTCCAGAGTTATAAAACACTTGCTACATAGTATAATATCATGCAGTTCTTCTGTGCTGATTGATTTTCCTGGTTATTATTATTTCTTATTTGCATTGTGATGATAAATCTGGATTGATGGATGAGGCTCCTACTGTGGTAGAACTAAAGCAAGGAGCATGGAATAGATAGCTCCATCCCTGAGTAGCTCCCAGGTAAACAAAGCAGCAGAGTTTGAACAAAGAAATAATAAAGTGCCTGGAGATCAGATCCCTCACAAGAAACAAACTGATTCTTCTAATTAGGTTTCTGTCACTGTTGAATTGCTTCCACCGATTTCAGTAAAGAAGGATTTCTGTATTTTATTTTTAAGGGACTGTGCTGTTAAAACAAAGGAGAGTAAAGATACAGAAAAATCTCAAACTGCAAAGTAAGGATTAAATCAAAATTAAAAAAGAAAATTGAGTAGGTAAAATAATTAAATCATTAAACTCATTCAAATAGTATTTCATTTATACCAGGGGCTACTATTTTCTAGATTAAAACTAAGAGCATCATATACAATTATAACACCAACACCAGACTGTTTGGGAGAAGTACAATTATTTGTTGGGATTGTGAAAAAAAATGGTTTGGGTTAGTTTTGCTTTTTTTTTTTTTTACACTGATATGCTTCAGCTGTTTCTCAGACTGCAGCAATGGTTAATTAATGAACCCAGCAGCTTTCCTCTCTCCTCTAGGGCTAACTGCGTGAAACCTTGCAGCAGAAAAAGCTGGCAAATGAAATAGCAGCACTTCTTAAAATAGTCACAATAAACAAAACTCGCATGATGAAATATTACTCTGTCAGCCAATGGCTGCCTGGCTTTGCAGTTCGCCCTGTGTACATTTCCTGATATTTTTTGTTCTAGGTTAGGCAGCACCACACCGGTATCTCTGTCTGCAGACCTGGGTGTTCGGAGAGATAAGAGTGACAGAGCTCACTCCAAGAGATTCCTGGAGGAGCTGGATGTCCACATTTGTGCTCTCTTTCAGAAGTAATGTGGATTCAGAGCAACGCTTTCCCTAAAGATGCTCCTGAGAAGTGATCTTCTTGGTTCACCTGAAAATCCTAATGGCTGTGGGATTATATTACACTCTGTGGGCTTTAAATCAGATCCCTAAATGAAGCTGTTGGGAGTCTCCGAGTCAGTTAGGTCCTAATAAGATCCCTTAGTAAGATCCTTAGTTCCAAGAAATGTTAAGTACTCAGTACTTTTTCTGCTTGATCCCTTTTGATCAGCCAGGTCTCTTTTATTCCTGGTGCGAATGAGTGAGGCTGGTACCAAAATGCTCAAGATTCACCACAGCGCTAACGCAGTGATTTGCATTCATCTCCCTCCTTGGGCCAGATTGCAACTCTACCGTCCCTTCTGCGCTGGGGATGGGTCCGAGCTGCACTGCACCAAGAACAGAGCAAGTGAAACACAGTTTGTCTCGGAAGGAAGAGCTAGAGGAAAAATAAAAAAGGCTCAGAAACCACGAAGCAAAGTCCTTGCGCACCTCATTTGCAGACATGTGGCTACTAGACTTTAAGCCAGAAGCCTATGCTGAATGCCACCACGCTCTCACAGAACATCAAAAAGGAACTACTGTCTCAGATTGAATATAAACCAGCCAGCATGATGAATGGGAGGAGAGCTAGCTAGGAGGGAACTATGAAAGGCAGGGAGTATGTTTTAAACCTCGTTTTTCTGCAGGATTTAGAAATTTGCTGTGAAGTTTTTCCCCTATATTTGGTCTTCTCAGCCCCAAGCCCCCCCCCCTCCCCGAGGGTACTGCCTATATCTTTTTGTTCAAATGCTGAACAGGGACTACCATCATCTTTTAAAATAGCTATATATCTTCTGTATAGCAGCTCAATGACTGGAGGCCCACCCCTCATTCAATACCTCCTGCCTCCCTAGGAAATGGGAAACCCTGTAGGCTGTATGTATGTGCTTTTGAGGAGCTGGAGGGGCAGCGGATAAGGAGGGAGAGAAATTCTCTGGGGAAACTGTACCACTGAAAAAGAGTTTCAAGATTCACCAGGTCAGAGGGAGGGGACCAGACCGTACAGTCTGCTGGTTGGGACATGAGCTTGAGGGAATGATTTAATAACATTATATAAAACACTAAAATGTTCAGCAAGGACACCACCAGAGATGAATTCCTTAATCAGTTGGTTACAGAGTCAGAATTATTCCTTCTTTCTTTCTTTCTTTCTTTCTTTCTTTCTTTGGCCCACTGGATCTTCACCCTTTATCTTCCCAGAAGCACAGCTGTGCTAGGAATGGGGGAAGGTTTGCTTTGGAAACTCTCTGGTGAGGTAAGAGAGGTGGATTTCAGTCCCCTCTGGGGAAAAAGGGATTTAAACCTTGGCCTGCCAGATCCCAGGAAGATCTTCATCACCGCATTTATTACACAGAGGAAGAGCACAATCCCCTTCTTGTCTGGCTTTGACATCAGGCAGGCACTGTGTGTGTAGTATAACTGCAAAATGTGTTCCCGCTGGAACAGTGTTTGGATTCTGGCTAGGCTGCATGGTAACGTTAACATTGAGTCACGGAGGCACTTCATGGGATGCTCAGAAGCAGAAGTGCAGTTAAGTGCAAGAAGACTGCACTTAAAGAAATGTGATGTTAACAAGGTGCCTACAGGGATGGGGTGGTAGGCAGGAGCTGAGTAACGGTTTTCAGGTTTGGAGTTTCCATCAGCCTAAGCATCACTTTAAAAGCTTAATTCCTTTCTGTATACTAAATTTCATCTTTTACATGAGACGCTCTGTTTTTTTCTTAGTGCTTAGCCAGATATTCCAGAAATAAGGAAAATGGAGGAATGAGTCCTTCCACTCCCCACCATCTCTGCTCTCTGGAAAGAGAAGAATCCATTAAACAGTTCTAGTTTTGCCCTCTTCTCTTTCCTGTTCAGATCACATCACTGACAGGGTTGAGAAGTGCAGTAAGAGGATGGACTGGGGATGTTTATCCCCTTCAGTCTTCTGTACAGGCTAATAAGGATCATTCCAGCATGATCTGCTGTTAACTGTCAGCTGTAAGTGTGCCGCTCTGGTGTGCGATTATTTTGCAGTAGATGCTGCTATTTTAGAGCGTATGCCTCTTTCTAGGCCATGAGAAACAAGCAAACAATAAAGAAAATCTTAAAAACAACCCAGAAGTGTCCTGACAGAAGAAAAAATGTCACATCAAATCTAGCAAAGTAACTTTCACTGAAAACAAGTGCACTAACTGTTGTAGGCTGAAACTCACTGATAAAAGCAGGTTTCATTCATGTTTCTGCCTGAGTTCCTCCATTTTGGAGGAACTCTCTGAAGGCAATTAATCATCAAATTGTAAATATAACTAATGCATTTGCCCTACTTAGCACAACAATGATGCAGCTGCTTCAGAGAAAAGTGTATCCAATTCTAATCTAATTATGCTGTGACCCACTGATACTGGTCAGGTGATATTACAGGATAAAAAAGGAAACCAGATCATAATCCAGTCCAAAGTCACACAACCAGGTTGTAAGTCACCCACAACAGACTATGGCAGAAAAACAAAGAGTAAACAACGCTATGAAAGCAACCATAGGGATAAAGGTGGAGCATTTTGATTCTGGTTCTCAAATGGTAGCCAACTTTGAAATATCCTTATACCTTACAGATTTAACAGATACTCCACAAACATTTGGCACAAATTTTGAAGAGATGAGTGTGCTTTATACATACTCATGTACCGATATCTATGATCAGATTTTGGAAAACATGTAGCTGAAATATGCACATAAAAGCTGTCCATTGCTACTGTATAATTATACAAATTTATCTCTATAGGACTCCTTGTGACTTCATGAATTCTGCCTTTTCCTCTATTAATAGCCCGGAGAGAGGGTTTCGGGAAAAAAAAAAAAGCGAGCAAAAATCTCTGTATTAATTCACAGAACTGCCTAGGCTTGGAAAGACAGTTGCTAACAGAAGGAAAAGAATGACTTTCCCTAGTCTTGGTATTACCCACTTCAAGGTTATTTCTAAATGTATTTTTAAAGTTTGATTTAATGTACGTAATTTAGGACTTGATCCTTCAAGGCATCCATTATGCAGGTGACTTACAAGAGGAGGCTTACTGACTCCAGTGGAATTTACTCACGCGAGTCAATACTGCACAGCAGAGGATTAAAATCCAGAGTATGCTTGTAGCTTACATAATTCCAAGCCTGTCAAAATTCATATCTATATTATCATCTGCCTACGTTACATAACACTAAGGAGCTCTGAGTTGTTTATTCTTCCCCATATGCCTAAAACACTTATGTGGTCTTAGACATTTTGGATTGTATACCACATTATCACCAAGGAAAAAGTAAGAATGAATGCAATACAAATCAAACTTTCATTTTGGGGAATGTCAGAGGCAAACACCACCCCCAGCATGGTATCTGACCGGACACACAAATCAATGCACTTTATTTGTTTACCAGTAATATCTTGCATTTCTCATTTGTTTTCTGACAGAATCTTTAGTCAAGTCAGTATCAGTGTTGCCTTTACCTAAATCATGGTAGCAGGCCCTTTTTTCCTGGCTCTTCCCTGGCTGAGGGGCAGCACACTGTTCAACATTTTGGGCTGGGGTCAGCTGAGTTTAAGGGTGGTCATATCTCCCCAGAAGCACTGAGCACTTGGCAGGATTGAAACTAGTGAGTGTACGTTTGCTTTTTTGCGTTTTGTTTTAAAAACAAACAAAACAGAACAAATTTCAAGGCAGTCTTTCTACTTCGCCTTTACCTAGGATACCAGTTCAAATTAATTTTGAGATGGAAGGGAAAGAAAAAAGAGATGACCTCTCAAGTGTTACTGCAAGAAAAAATGGTGAACAGTGGGCATCATTTGTATTCATGATAACACATACTTCGTTAACTTCTACAAACAGCTGAATCGGGCAGTAGTACTGCATGCTTGTGTTCAGCATTACTAATGATCTGAACTGCTTGATATTTATGATATTTATCAATGAAAACTATGATTAATTAAGAGATTAAGGGAAAACAGGTCACAACACTTGATTTTCCTCTTGTATAAACTGTTGCAACTTCATGAGTTTAGATAGACTTATAACGGATTTATACTGGTGTGACTGAGAAAAGGATCAGAACCATTGTGCCTGTGAATACTGTTGGCTACAGTAATAAACTGACTCCAGAGTAGACAATTCCTTCTGTTCAGAATTGAAATCAGTATTTTCTCTGGATGAAATCCTGGTCTCATAAAAATCAGTGCAAAACCCATCATCTGTACCACGATCAGAGTTTTACTCCCTGCTTCTTTTTTTTTCTTCCCTTTTTTTTTTTTTTTTTTTTTTATACTTTTTTTATT
>VFFE01006916.1:141238-252290 GCA_008921705.1 Burhinus oedicnemus
GTTAAAGCAGCCGCAGCCGCGGCGCCGGGAGGGGGGGACAGCGGGCGGCGACTCGGCGGGAGGGGGCGGGGGTGGGGGTGGCCCGCAGCAGGTTCCCTGGTCCCAGGAGGCTCCTCCGTGCGTCACTTCGGTTTCTCCAAGCTGCACTCCTGTAGGTGTCCCGGACTGTCCCGCCATTCCCAGCAGAGCTGGTGCTGAAGTCGGGCATCCCTCCGCCCAGGGACAAGGGAGAGCCGGCTCGGGCCTTGCTCGGGAATCAGCGCTCTTGCCCGGGGTGGGGGAACCTTGGAAACCGCTCCCCCTCCGCTCGGGCCAGGTCAGACCCTCTGAGAAAGGTGCTGTCGCTGCCAGGACTGTGGCTTTAACCACTCTGGGTTAAGTGAGTGCGCTTGCATGTTTGATGGCTCCTATCCTGTCAGAATTTACATTAAAGCCCGTGGATAAAGAACGGAAAGTGTCCTGTGCAGAGGCTGGAGTTAGGGCTACTTGTCACCCCCGCCGTGTTGGCAGATGAAATTGTCCCTGCTCCTCTGCTTGTGGGCTCTGTCTGTGCCAGCAAACCCGGATGCTTTGTGCGCAGCCTGGAGAAGAGGGGTAGGAGGTATCCGTCTTTACCTCTCCCATTCCTCCTCTGCCCAGAATAAACCTTATTAAAGTGGCTGAACCTTGTCCTGGGGGAAAGGCAGTTTCGGAACCAAAACCCTACCACTAGAAGCAGCTGAAACAGAAATAGTCTCCACATTGGACTCTTGCACGTTAAGGGAGAGGTGTTTTCTTTGTGTTCCAAAAGACAAGAGTGATGCCTGCTGAATTCTTTGAGACAAATGCGCAGCTGCCCTCTGCCAGCAGTGAGCGCGTGTGCGGACAGGGACACTGCCTGGAAGGGAGCTGGGCTACCCCGCTCGCACCTCTGGCTTCTGTTAGGAGTCTGGGCTCTTGAACATGGCACGTGTTGTGTGGCTTTCAGTGGGCCCGAGCCTCCATGACCACCACTCCGACTGTCATTATTTAATTCACCTTTTATTATTTTTGTAAGGAAGGCACGGAGATTTAGGAAGGATTTCACTGATTGTTTCTGTATTTGCACGACAATGGATTTGGGGACTCCGGCCAAGTCTGTGTCCCATGTGTGAGGCAGGTTTTGTACAGATATAAGCAGAGGAAATTCTTGTTCTCGAGAGCCCAGATAAGGAACGAGTGGTGCTTTTGTGAACAGGGATGGGTCTTTCCTGTGGTTCAGCATGACCCTGCTAACCTGGAAAGGGTTAATACTAGTTTCACAATAATAATAGAGACACACATCCTTACTCCTAGATAAATACCATAGAAATTGCAGCACTACTTGAAGATAAAAATGTTACTATAAATGGGGAAGTCTTATATAAAGATTTATATATTTCTTTTGTAAAAGAAATTATAATTATTAGTGGTATTACCCCAGAGCACAGAAAGAAAGCATCTTGCTCATTCAGATTGCTCAACACAAATCATGCTAAATCAAAGGAAAAAGACAAATATGTAATGCAGCTTAAGGAGACAACCATTTAAAAGCGATAAGATGAAGCCAAGATAGGGAGCTCTCAGTTCTCTAATGTTGCTGTAATCACTGAATCACAGTGCTGGAAGGGTCCTTGGGCCCCATACCAGAGTGAGCTCTACCCTCACCATTATTCCTGTGATGGAGGCTCTGTACCTCCCCAGGCAATCTACTTCTATGCTTCTCCAACCTTATCATTTCCATATCTAACCTGAATTTTCCTTGCAGCATTCACTAAGCACATCACTTCTTGTCCTGTCCACCATGGAGAGGGAGAACAGATTATCCTGGCAGTAGTCTATACATATTTAATGAATGTCTCTTCCATCCGTTCCCTCCTTCCCTTCTCATTTCTTATGCTAAACAACCTAATTTCTGTCATTTTTTTCCCCACAGGCTGTATTTTCTAGGTCTCTGATTGTTCTTTTTGGTTTGATCCAGATTCTGTACACTTGTTTCATGATTTTGCTTTCTTTTTTTCCCCTCTGTGAGATGCCCACAACTCAACTCAGTTCTACAGTGGAAAGATTACTAACTATGTCTTATGATCTGCACTCCTATTTATACATCCTGTGAGATGTCTGCCTTCCTCCCATCACAGACTTATCCACAACTGATGACCTACTGAAACTTCTTTGCTGTCCTCAAGGCCTGGGCAGGTGTTACTTGCTCCATATGTGCCTAACAGCCTACATGAAGTATCTTGCATTTGCCCTCGCTAAATTGCATTGTAGCTTTTCCACCCTGTACGCCCAGTTTGCTTAGAACATGTTGAATACTAAACCTGCCCTCCTCCATGCCAGCAGTCCTCCCCGGCTCTGTGCCATCTGTGTGCTTGGTGAGCCTACTCTCTCCAGTGGTGATGGCAAAGTAGCGTGGTGCATTTAGGTAACAACTGGTGTGCGTATTTCTTGCATGTATTTCTGAATCTCAACCTGAGAAGCACTGGACACCTTTGTGCAGTGTGACCAAGAGGGGACAAGATCTTTCTGAGCACAGGGACCTACTGCAGGGGTGCTCTGGGCTGTAAGGGGTAAGGAGGAAGGCTGACCACCCTAGGGAACCAGGGAAGGATGAGTCTGCCAAAGCCCTGGTTGCCACTGAAGGGTGGACGAGCTGGGGGTCCAACAAGGTAACTTCACACATGCCTCCTGAGTCCTGGGAGTCCTGACAGGGCTCAGTCGGCCCCAGATTAGTGCCGTCCATTATTCAATCTTTGTTGCTATTGGATTTTTTTTTTTTTTTAAACAGAGCTAAATGACTTGGCAGTGTCACAAAATCACTAAGAGCCATTTAAAAATAATACTGTCACTAGAAGGCTTTTGAAGGATGAAATCAGGCAGAATTCATTCCTCTTCTGTCACCTGAAAGTTTATGTCACACTCCTCTCCTCCTTCCTCCTCTCTACCCACAGCAGTAACATTTATGTACAGTTTAACGTTATGATATTTAATCATGCAAATAATGATCTCATTCACTTTAGTGGGACTATTTATGTCCTCAGGATTGCAATCCTGGCACTGTGCTCTGCGAAATACTCCAGGGTTCTTCGGTGAAGGTAGATTCAATATCTAACACACTATGAAGGAACACTTGTGTTACTATACATCTTTATTTAAACACAGATTTCACAGAATAATCAAAAGAAGGAAAAGTAAACAATCGACACACAACCTATCTATCTCATGCACACGTGAATTGGGAACTTCAGTAATGATGACAGAATATGAGCAAATTAGGTTTGATTTCCTCCTTACCTTTTCGGTCGGTTTTTGTTTTGTTTTGGTTTTTTTTTCCCCTATAACTCCTTTTCTTTTTTTTTCCTTCTTTTCTCCTTGGCAACAATTTAGACATTCTAATAAGAACAACGAAAAAAAAAGAACTTCTGGTATTGATTGAGTCTCCTTTTAAAAACCTGTCTATCATTTTTCTCAAATGAATGCATATCTCAATATGATGTCTGTATGAAAGCAAGCAAAGGGCATAAGGGAATGGATTAAAAATTGTAACACTAGCTAGTAAAAGCACTCAGACTGATTAATGAAAGCCATGGTAAAAGAAAAGCAAGGCTTCATGGACTGAAAGATCAGAGAGAAAGAGGACAAGGACACACAGCTTAATAGATGATGGAAATAATCAACATTTGCTGGGGTTTGCAGATGATTTTTCTCAGTACAGGGAAAATATCAACGAAATATTTTAAAGTTTGCAGGCAATGAAGTTAAATTATTGCATACCTCAATGATACCATATGGCAGGGAAAAAAAAAAAAAGAAAAAGAAAAAAGGAAAGAAAAAAGAAAGAAAAAATTTTTGGTCAGTTCTAGAATGAAGAGATAGCAAGAAGTATCAATTTTAATGTCTATATTTTAAAAGAACACTTCTACTTTTTAAAAACTTTTTTATTTTTTACTTTAATTTTTCTTTTTTTTCTGTGCACGCTATAGCTTCTCCATATTGTGAAACAACAATTCTCTCATATGTAAATGAATTTCTTCTCTCTCCCTCCCTTCACAGACACACATACCCATATAGAAGGGTCAGAAGACAGTCTGAGCACGTGGATTTTACGGAGGGAGGTAAGGGGCTGGAGATGAACAATCCACCTTTTAACCAATAGGTGGAGCTGTGTTTTCCCCCTCTCCCAGGTCTACTCCTTCCTCATCCACCCAGCTACTACTCCAGTTTTTAAAATGGATTAGCAGCTGTGATCATTGCAAGACTTTTACTTATGACTTTGTGGGCACTAGTGCTGGCCAAGAATATATTAGCCAGACTGTTTTGTACTGAAAAATATTGATCTGACTATTCATGCAATTGCTGCAGTTTCCCTGAAAAATAACCTTCAGGAAGGTATTAATAGGCTGGAAATTTTCAAGTCTTAGAATCCACCCCCCCATTTTTAAAACAGAGAATTTAAGTTTTTCATTTTCAAATGATTCTTTCAATTTTTCATTGTGGATGACAGTTTTTTTTCAGAATTAGAGATGAAACGTCATGGAGTCCCTAAAGCAAAAAAGAAGACCATTCTTCTTCATTGGGAAAGGAGAGCCTTTATCCTAATTCAAAATCAAGTGCTGTTCCAATAATTTGCAAAAAACTTCCCAAAACAGAACTGCTGTCCTTCATACTGCTCTCTGGGCCACCCGCTCCACCCTTGCATCCTCTTCCAACCAAGTTTCAGAGAGTAGCTGTTTCTTCACTCTTCTCTCTCCTGTATGCACACCGTCACTCTCCCGTAATGTTGTGAAGACTGGGAAATCCCTGGGCCACCTGTCTTGCTGAATGAAGAATACTTTTTACAAAGCCATAGACAGTTCTCGATGCTTTATGGGATTCCTTTGAAGAAGAGATTTTTTTGTTTTGTTTTAATACAAAGACCTTTGACTTGCGTGTTAATTGCAACAGAAGTTAAAAGGAAATGAACTACTAAATTTACCTCTCAATGCAGTACAAGGGAAATCTTCATAATCTACAGCAGACAGACCATTCACAAGCATCTTAGTCTTGATTTGCTCTCTGAAGCAGCAAGTGGTAGGAGTGATAGCCTGATGGGTGAAGATACAATTGAAACTAATACTAGAAAGGAGTCTTGAATTTGAGACATTCAAAAGAAATTAAAAATCTAAAAAAGCACACATGAGGCTTGGAATAATAATTCTTAGCAATATGTAGAGGTTTTCACAAGCACATCTCAAAGTGTTTTTCTTGTTACAGGATGGAGATGTTTCCTGTGGATGTATACAATAAATCTAATTAGGCTGCAAATAGGGAGCTGTTATATTGTATGAGATTTAATTCTATCCAGATCAGTATCTTGCAGTTACTGCAGTATAAGACATATCCTAAGAGGAAATCCCCCTGTCAGCCAGATCAAAGAGGGGAAAGTCTGCTAGGGCAGTGTATGCATGTGCTTATGTGCATGTATTAAACCTTGGAGCAGGAACAAAACCTAGAAACATTCATGTTTCCAAGGGAAAGGAAATTCCTTTTTGTTTCTTCTCCTTCTTTTTCTGTCTGGGGGAAAATAATTCTGTTCAATTTTTAAATAAAATATGAAGCCAACTTTTCAGCTCTTGGGAACTCCTTTGTTTCCATCCCTGTTTCTTTCACGAACCAGAGAACCTGAAAGCCCTGGGACTGTGGCTTGGGCTTCCAGGGATGTTTGGGCTGCAGGGATGGTAAAAGCTACAGAAATTCTGGGAGTCTGGGCCGAAAAAGACCTGCACTATGTCACCTTAGATGCAGAGCCCCTCAGTTGAGTTTTGAAGCAGCTCTTTACAGAGCTGACAGGATGCCAGGCAGGTTTTTGAAAGAACCTGGCTTGTGTTTCTGAAACACTGCTTCATGAGACACTTTGCATATGCAAATGTGTAGGACTGTGTTTTGCTGGCCTGCAGATAGGCACAAAGTTTAATTCAGCTGGGTTCCTAGGCAATACTTTTCCCCAGCAACAAAACTCTTGCCCCTCACTCCCTTATCTCCTACATGAGGGTTTCTTGCATTAGAAAATGGACAGTATGTAAAATAACCCTTTAAGGGACTTGCCGTATCACGGAGACAGCACTGATGCCTGGTGTGCCAATATTAACAGTGACTTATTTCAAACTGAATTCCCATCATAACTGAAGCATGTTAATCTGCTCATTGCCAGTCAAGCTGGGAATGGTAGGTGTTCTTAGCCTAAATGTTTAGGAGGAATCGTTGACTCATGGCAATCTTTAGTCATTCTCTGAAATGATACTATTAATGTGTATGGGATCAGCAGAGTACTTGTTTCTCCTTTCTATTATCTTGTTTTCACATTCAGTAGCATCTTCCTTGGCATAGGGGGAGGATAACGGATTCATGTTTGAGCAATCTATTTGATATTGCATTTCTCTAAATCACCAAAACCTGTCATTTTCTAGTGTTACAGGATTTGCTGTAGCAGATTAAATCTGGTCTCCTTTCGACAGCAATGGCAGGTTGTTGGTGCTCTAGATGAAGATTTAAAACTGGCCTGTAGGTGGTCTACCCTACACATGAGATTAATTTCATCTTCTCTTGCATGAGTAGAAAAGGCAATGTCAGCCTTAAAGGCTGCATCTGTTCTGTTTACAACATTGTGAGGTTACTGAGAGCCAAGGAGAACATCATCTAATCGCCAGGTAACACAGGGGATCTACAGAAAATCCAAAAACCTTTTCCAGGAAACAGGCATGGAGAATGTCTATGACACATATAGGGTGCTACAGCCAGGTTAAATAGCTTCATGTGAGAATCAAACCACAGGTACTGTTATTGTGGTTAATATTATTTATAATGGCGGCATGAATAATTTACATGGGGGATGGTTGTGGCTGCTCTCTGTTGTATAGGGAAGAAAATAAAATTGTTTGTTCTGGAATCATAGCAAGAGACAAAATATCTTAAATTCCAGTGCTTTGTAAGGAGGAAGTTCCACATTACACTACACTCTGCTATAAGTTTTTTGGCATCTCTCCTATCTAGACATTTTCAATGGATGCTTTCAGCATGCAGCAGCTCAGGCATTTGGTTTACCATAAAGGAACACTATGGTACTACTGCCTGTCGATCTGAAGTGGTACTCCAATATGGTTCACATTATAATATATGAGACATGCCTCTGAAATGAAAGCCCAGAGTGGTTTTGATTGCTCTAGGTTTTTGCATATATTTTTTTCTTTGAATTACTGTCTCAACTTATGACTACAACCTCATTGCATAAGTCTCTCTACAAATGTACAACAACAGAAAATTTCTGGTTCCTGTAGATTTGCAGTCCAGGATAGGACTTAGCACTTAGACGTAGTGAAGAACCATATGGAATTATAGATAACAAGAGAAGTATGTATGGGAGCAGTTGTGGCCACTGCAGTAAGCAATGACCTTTACATGGCAGTTGAGTTCTTTTGAGATTTCTGCAGGAATCATTGCAGGGAAGTATTTAAATATTTAGCGGGCAAGACGATAGCTTTCCTTATTTTTACAGAAGCTGACAGACCCTTAGCAAATAGCTGGCAAAGTGGTGATGCTTTAGTGCCACAAATTCAGCACAGAAAATTGAAGTCTTTCTCCAGATTTGAACTGAGAGTTGTCCAAAACAGTGGTAAATGTACTCTTGATCGTTCAGCTTGTATACTTTTTTCAGTTAAAATTGGGAACCCTTAACAAACATCCTGGTGGACATTTTGTCTGTGAAGACAGATCACTGACTTTTTTTCAAATTCAGCAACATTGCATTATTTACACTTTAAAATATCTACCAGAGGTAAAAGCCTGGATGATGGAAAAAGTGTTGTTTTTACTAAGTACCAGGCCAAGGATGAGCACCAGTAGCTGAAGGGCACAACCAGATTTAAAAATAATTTTGGCTAATTCAAGATACGGTCTAGAAAAACAAAGAAAAGAACAGAAGATGCAATTCACTAGGGGCAAGTGGAAGGTACTGTGTATAGGCAGAAATAATCGGTTACACTAGCACATGATGGGGAACAGCTGCTTAAATAGCAGTTCTGCAAGAAATGATCTGGGGGTTATTGAAACTGAGCCAACAATGTCATGCTGTTGCAGGAAAAACAAACATTGTGGTGCATAAGCAGAAAGGTAGTCTTTTAAAGCTTGTGAAATAAACCTTCCACTCTGTTCAATACTGGTAAGGTCGTAGCTGGACCCTTTCCAGCTGTAAGGGTACAGCATGGGTTGGAGATGCAGCCTCAGCCCAGGTCATCAGGCACCTCTGTGGGGAGAGAGATGGGCTGAGGCTGAGACACGAGCCTGTGGAACTGGAGACCAGCATCTTACGCTATTGCTGGGGCAGGGACTGATGGCCCTGACACGGGCTGTGATGGGGTCCTGGGCCATGGGAAAGGGTGGTGCTGACCCTGAGTGAGGTGGATCAGGGCCAGTAAAGAGCTGTTGGTATCCTCAGGGGCCAGACACCAGCTTGGGGAACTGCACATCAAGAAATATTGGACCTTCCAGAAACAGTTAAGAAAAGTGGGATCTGAGATGTAGGAAATGTAACCCAGTAGAGAAGTTTCAAAGGTTCACTTATTTGGCCATGTTCAGGTGTTGCCTTCATATGTTTTCTCTTAATAAAATTAAAGAACAGTATTATAAGAATAATAGAGAAGTAAAGCAACACAAAGCAATCATTAATGTTTTATAACTGTAGAGGATATTGCTATTTAGGTATTTCTATCTGACTGCTACATATTTTACTAAAAAAAGAAGACATTCAAACTGCATTAGTAATTTTCTGAAGATTGCGGTGGATGTTACTTAGATGTGATGACACTTGTCATCACCATATGTAAACTTTTTGCATAATGTATTCTTGACTCATATTCACCTTTGCATTTCAAAACTTCATTTACTCTGTGTTAATTTAAACTGTACAAAGAGCAGTATAGGAAGGGGACAAGTTAAGAATTTCCTTTTAAAGAAATGTCAGCTTCTAGCAGCTCAATTTTAACAATTTCTGCAACACAGGGAGGAATTCTTTTTTTTATCTTTGATGGGCTATTAACTGTTGAAATGTAGCTATTCATCTTTCATTATTTCAATAGCTTAGAGTCATAGATGGTTGTACATTTACTCTCCTAATGCTTTGTATTTTTGCAGACCTCAGTATTTTGTATGAGCTGAACACACAAGGCCACGTTCTCATTCCATTGAGACTCTCTTGACTCAGCAAAGAGAGAGGCTGGCAGAAGTCCAACTACTTCTCTCCACTCTGTGTTTGGCACAGGGCCAGACCCAACATAGTCGCCCATCCCTGGAAGGAAACTAATCCCCAGAAGGCAGGATTCACCCTTCAGGGTGCAGTGTGTGTCTATATGTATTTTATTTCTTACTGTATCTTAGAATAGCGGTGTAGCAGAATGAATGACCGTTCAGCTGGACCTCCCTTTACTACCTCTCATTTGCTGTAAGGGTTCCTCGGGAACAGCAGAACAAAGGCTGCTGAATGGCAGCGTTGAATCCTTTAGCTCTTCTGATCTCATTTGCTCCTCAGCCAGCTCCACTGACACCTGTTCTGGTCGTCTCAGTACAGAAACGCTCGCAAGCATCTTAATTTGCTGCACTCTCCTGGGAAGCACTATTTTCACCCAAAGAGTAAATCTATTCCACCTTGCCAGCTTGTCTCCCAATTTATTTTTATATAGCCATGGGATATCAGTGCAATGTTGAACTCCAGATGCCTGAAGATACAAAATTCTGACATTGATATCATTGAATGATTGATGCCATTACTGACAATTGATGTTGTGAAACTCATTTACTTGGACATTGTGGAATGGGACTTCCGTGCAGGCAGTGCCTGTAACCAAACAAAAGGACACTTCAAAGATAGGTCATTGCAGAGCTCTTGCTGCTTCTTTGCAAAGTAACAAGCAGAATAATTTCCCCCACATATTCTAAACTGTGACATCAGGGAATGCCTACGACTTGTGTGTCTGTGTTTCAGCCTGACTCCTGGCTATAGACCAGCTGAGGACACCCAGGGAATGACCCATGGGGTAAATCTTAATCTAGGGTAGAACTTCTATTTTGCCTCCTCCTTTTTAATGTAGAATGATGTTTCTCACAGAGGAGGTATATTGAGGAGGTGGATTCCCAATAAACTCTTAGCTCACTCCAGTATCATGTGGTGGATGTTGTTTCCTTTGTCATGGCTTTCAGAAGTGATGGTGTGGTGAGACCAAAGCACACAGGGAAATTCTCACTCCAATGGTCTCCTGAATCATGCAATGATTATAGCATGAGTCCAGAAAAGGCGAGAAAGAGAATAGCAGTGATAGGACTTGGGAAGACAGAGGTGCTGGCAGCTTAGGAAAATCTTAGTCCCTTGGGAGGTGCCAGTGTTAAGAGATTCATGAGAGAAGGAGATCAGCAGCATGCACTTGTGCCACGTTACAGGAAGTGAAGAAGAGAGCCCAAAGGAAAAACTCCAAACTATTGTCCTTTTTCTAGGAGAGGAATTTGAGGAAGGTGTAGTTCAAATCACTAGTGCCGTAAATTATAAATGAGGGAATACAGAGAAGTCTATGACAAGTATGGCCCAAGGCAGGCGCCTGAGACAGCACCAAAGAACAGTGTTGGTGTTTTACTTAGTGCTAGTCATAGCATAGTCAGGCATGTTTGACCAAGGATTTTTTTTCCCACAAAACCCTACCAAGAAAAGGTTTGTTGGCATTTGTTGTCAAAATGAGAAAGCCTTTCAAAAGTATTCCTAGCAGAGATCTAGTGCTTTAGATACTCATCTGAAATAAGGGAAATTAATCTTCCAACTCCTATTCTGTCTGATGCAGAGCAGGATTTGAGGCTACACCTGTAGATGTCTTGTGGGCCCCTCATCACACAGGTGCTGAGAATCTTTGTCTGACCCACTGAGTGTGGAATGAATTACACAACTGCTTGAACAGGAGCATTAAGTGGACCCATATGACCCCACTCTTTCCCAACTACCTGTGACTGTGCCTCACACTGAAGTAGTTAGTACCCGGAGTTGCAGGGGGTTACCACAATGTCATTCACTCTGGCCCTTGACATGCAGGCTTCATTCACTTAAGCACTTGATTCACATCATACATTTAGTCAGGATTACCAAGACGATTTTGATAATATCTTATTTGAAACAGCTTCATTCTCTGAGTCCTTTGGAAAACCTGCTGGGCACCCTCACAAATTTTCCATTTATATTAGAGTAGCGGCCTGAGAAAAACAGAATGACCTTTATGGTTTTTTCCCCCTAAAAGTACAGTGCGGCCAGAGGAATGCTGGATGGGCTGGAGATAGTACAATTTGTATGGTTCATGCCATTAAATTTGGTAAAAACAACAGGGATGATATATACCTGCAATGTCTTCCCTAAAATATAACACTTTGACATCAGAGGTGTTTGCTGTCCCCACAGCAATTTGGAAGGCTGGAGCTGTATTGTGCTAGGCCTTTGATTTCACTGCAATGAAGAGAGTGAAATGCAAATGAATATTTCTAATGCAGAATAATAATCACTGTAGTTGGATGAGCAGTAAATGTGCAGAATGATCTAGGCTGGAAACAGGTGGTTTCAGCAGAGCTGTGGGATCCTAAAAACACCAGGCAGAGTTTCAAGTCAGCAGATTAGAAAAACAAAAGATCATTATGCATGTCACAGCTAAATTCTCTCATCTATCTGAGGAGGGCTGGTGGCTAGGATCTCAACTGCCAAGGCAGAGGACACACTCAAGAGACCCTTTAGCTAAATGGGATCTGAACTTATATTGGTCCTCCACAGCTTGATGAGTTGGAGGTGAAAGCTACACTTATGTGCTGGGAAGTGGGCTATGAGGATTAATTGGGTGTCCAGAGAGAATGGAATGAGTTTCTTGCATTTCTGCCTCATGCTTTTAAGGTAAAAAAGGTGATGTTTCTCTATTGAGAGAAATGAGACTGCCAATAGGGTAAGAGGCCCCTCTGTGTTAAGAGGAACAATTAGAGGAGGAAGGTTGCCTGCCTTTAAGAAGGCCTGGGAACACTGAAGAGCAGTAGGAAGTGTCTGGGTGAAGAAGTGCCGCAAAAAGAAGGCAGGAGCAAGGAGATATCTTAGTTGAACGCTCCATGACATATAGCTAGGAGAAATTTGTTCTTCTGAGGAACACTTTCTTGCTCCTCTCTCTCCTGGGATCTGTCAGAGCTGCATGGAGCTGTGTCTATGAATGGGCTGTTTGATCTGGAACTTCCTTTACTTGACTCTGCCTCTTTCTGGGTGTCTTGCTGGTGGTAGCTGATGTGTAGTGACATGCTGGGTGCCATCCCTCAGCACAGCTTCCAACTCCCTTTAAAGGCTGGAGCAATCTCCCTCATCTACCCCAATCAGGTCATCTAGTGGGTAGGGACAGAGAAACCCAGACAAAACAAGGAGCATTTCAGCAATCACAAAGTTCACTATTGTAAAGGATTAAGGATACCATGACAATTGAATTTCAATTGGCAGAAACACTAGGTCAGCCCAAACCATCCGAACATTTCTCTGCAGCTGCTGATTGAAAATTTCTCTTCTTCTTTAGTCAGTAATGATGTGCAGCCTGAGCACACAGGGATAAGTCCTGAAGTCTTCTTATCAGCCTCCAGGACTAAACTGGGAAACAGAGTCCAACAAGTATATCTAAGGATGAAACTCAGATTGGCAGAGAGATGGGCTGAATATGTCACCAGGCTTTTACCAACTGTCGCAACAGTTATTGCAGAGCCTTTAACAGGTCTGTTTTGACTGAGATCTAGAGACTTTTCTGACTCAGCTGCAATCAAAAAATCATCCATTCTCTTTATTTCCTGCCTTTGAATAAAAGAGTTTCTGTTTCCAGTTGCCAAATACAAAATCAATCCCACACGCATCCTCCTGAAGACAATGAAAGTTAGCATGTATTGTTCTACAGCTTCATCCCTGACTGCCTGTCATATTTTCAAGTCAGAGATAAGACTGAAAGGAAAATTTTGTTATTCAGTAACCTCCTCTATCTCTCTGCTTATACAAGATTGACTCCTTGTTCCATTTTGCCCAGTTTTCAATGACTCAAATGAAGCACTGCTTACCATGGGCATGTTTCTCTCTGGTTAACAGACATTTCCATTAGTCTATTTCTTAGAGGTCAACTTACAGGTATTTTTGCTCTGTGCTGTTCTGTAGCTTTTATTTCTCTTCCTCCACTGTAAAATAACCTTGTTCTTCCATCTCCAGAACAAAATAACAGATATTTTTGTCTCCTGTGTATTTACTTATCTTTGATCAAGTAATACACGACCTCTTCAGTTTTGTTGTTAGTTAGTTTGTTTGTTTGTTTCAAATAGTAAAAACTCCTGTCTTTTTGTTTCTTTAACTTGATTATGTAGACATATTCCCTGGCTTTGAGCCCCACACATTCTTCAAGACCTTAAAACTGTGTTAAAGAGCAAATCCCTTGAGTATTAGAATCCACAGGATAGATTTAATTATTTCCCTGACAGGGCTACCAAAATGACCCTCCAATTTAGACACTCTCTGCCTTTTCAACAGTCTCCTCAGTATGCAGCAGAGCAGCTGGAAGGAGTTTCAATGCTGGGAAAAGAACGGCTGTGTGTACAAAAGATTATATTTGTATTGGTCATGCCTCCAAAACAGAGGTTTCTTGGGATAACTACACCTCTAATATAATTGCCAAGGATAGGATGAAAGCTGAATACATCTGATTAGAATCTATAATGTTTTGAATGGTAGCTTGCCTCTCAGATCCATTGGCAGCAGCTAGAAAGAGAAGTCAATAGTTCAAGGAAGCATTTTATCAAAGAAGTACTATATCTTTATCCTACTGCTGTGGCTCTATTTCTTTGTTTTTCTGATCGAAGTAAGTCACAGTAGGTCCAGAAGTAGCAGACCAGGACAGGTCAGTTCTTCAGGACAACTCCATGAACTCTTTCTGTAGCTGAGACAATGCGCATTTCCAAAAGGTAAAGTTTTACTAGCTCATAAGGGTGTCCAGGTTCCGATGCCTTTTTTGTCTTGCATGTAATTTGAAAATTCTGCCTCACTGAGGATGACAGAACTCTATCACTGTGCTAACCACCTGTGCCATACTTCAGTACTCTCTCAGCCTCCTGCCGTGTGTGGAGGTTGTTGTGCCGAATTTTTCATACACATGCTCTGTTACTCTCTAATTTAGGATTTAACAAATGCTAGAACAAAGTATGTTGTTTGTTTTCCTTCCCAGTGGGCAGTGGTTTCCTGATATTGGAAAACTGATAGTGACTCCCCACAGGTGTGTTGTATGTTAATAACAGCTTAACTTTCCATGTCTCCTCCTGCCAGGTAGTCTTTTAAAGCCTTTCCTTCCTCTCATATTGGAACACTTAAGCCAACCTTGATGTGTTATTTTGTTATGAAAAAGGTTTCTCTCCTCTCATGTCATGCAAACAGCAGAATAGCATGTGTTGACACTGAGTAGTTGTAAAGATATGCTGGCCCACAGGTGCTAAATCATTTTCTTCCTTCAGATATATTGCTCCTGGCTTTCTACAGTCTCAGACAAATTGAGTATTTTCTGCCTGATATTTTGAAAGTTTTCAGAGCAGTCTTTCACAAAATGGGATTTTGGAGAACAATCATAAAGCTTCTCACATGCTGTTTACACCCCGTTTATATTACTTCATGAGAGGAAGATACTTTCATTGGTGTCTATGACCTCACTATGTACTCCAATGTATAAATATGGAATCAAATCAAATGTGGTTTGCTGCCAGGGAGAGGTTAGGGCTGACTGTTCTCTAAGGGAGAGAGAAACAGGACCCGAGGGCAATCCTTGTGCAGGCAGTGCCACTACAAATGGGGCAGAGTGTCTCAGGGTCTTGACATGGTGGACAGAGTTGGGTGCAGGTAACAGTGTCCACTGGCAGCCCTAGACATGGCAAATGATGAATGAGAGCCAGGGACCAAGCAGTGGTTTTAGTCGTGAGTAGAAGGTGATGGAGCAAGGGACAGGACTGGAGATCGGGCTACAACAAGACTGGGCTCCCAAGTCCATCCAGTAGACAGCACTAAAGCTAGGGCTAGGACAAGGTGCAGCATGCATCTGAGGGTTTTGGTCCATCTAGGTGTCAGGGCCAGAGACAGGCTAAAGACTGGTAACCCTACGACAGAGAAAGCAGGTACTGAAGGTCCAGGGCTGAGCTGAAATGGACATTCTGGGCCCATGGGCAGATGGCGCAGGTGGAGGCCCCAACCAAGACTGGTCAGTGACATTCAGGTCTACTAGTGCCCCCAGGCCTCTGACGCTCATCTAGTCAGGATGGCAGCTGATTGAAGGTTAAGGCACATAAACCTTCTTATCCGTGTGCACATGTGATAGTTGTCCAAGCTCCATTAGAGCTGATACGCACCTAGGGCTTAATAAATCTGCCTAAACATAGGCCATAGGTCATTGGCCACACACAAGCATATCTGAAACATCTACACGGAGCTGACTGGAGACCACGTGCACATCTCTGAAGTGCTGGAGGCCAGGTGGGAATCCCTAGGGCAACTCAGCTGGCCCCAGGCATCCCTGTCAGACAGTCATGTTGCCAATGGCTGTTGCAGAAAAACTGAGCTGATAGCAATCAATTCAGATGCCTATAGCCAGTATCTAAGCTCATTTTAGACACCATGGATCAGTTGTCTGACAAACTCAACATGGAGATGAGAACTTTCCAGGCTGATATAATAGTCTTATCTTTTTTTGTCTGTCATGCTCAGCTCTGGAAGTCCCTATCTCATAATGATTTTGGCAGATGATTCATGTTCTCCCTTTTCCCTCTCCTTTCACCACATGGACAAACCACCCACTGAACTCAAACTAGGACAGGGATTTTATTGGAACATGGACAGTGGATGGGGAAGAAGACCATATTTGTCCTGGAAACTCTTTGATCCAATCCTCTTCCTCCTCAGTTATATGTACTCCTGCCCCACTCTTGCCTCCATGCTATAGCTCTAACACTCACCTTCAGAACCTGCTTGTGTTACGTTGGCAGCACATCCTTGACTATGGAAACCAGGATACTGACAGATAAGCTTGTCCAGAAAGGAAAGCAGTGCACTCTAAACTATAATCATGATGAGTCACTACAGCAGCTTTTTAGAACCAAGGGAAGTATTTTGACTTGTGCCCCATTTTCAGTAAAAAGCCAGAATGTTCTACAGAAATCAGACACTATAAAAAACCAATAATTTCCTTGGTAGTCCAAATTTTCCTCTACTTGATAGTTTTGATGTAAATTTTTCAGCTAGCACTTGGAATAATCTTGTTTAAGACATGGTTCTTTCAAAATTTTAACATCAGGAAAAGGTAAAGATGGGATTTAAAAAAAACAGTCTAATCAGTGGGAATACAATTATGTGGAAGCTAATCACTTTTAAAAAAATCCATGCAAGGGTTTCATTTGATCTTTCCTTGACGAATGTTTTTGTAGAGCATGATTGATTTTGATCGCTCTTTGTTAAAGCTTATTTGAGACACAGGGAAAAAGAACAAAGTTTTGTTAAGAACTATAAAGTATGCTATAAGAAGGTACTCTCTTGAGGAGACAACTGTGTTAGTGAAGCCTGGAATTTTAGAATCGCTTCCTGATAAACCTTGAAAATGAACATATATGGAAAAAAAAAGTTATCTGCAATAAGGAATTGGAAGCATGTAATACAACTTGTTCGCTTTTGTGGAGCAAGGCTGGAAAATGTCAAAAAGCAGGTATATACAGTTTACAGCACTGGAGAAGGGATAAAAATTGATCACAGATTTTGGGGCTTGCTTTTGATGAAGCTATACTCCCTGCTCGTCATGTCTGATGCCACATGTTCAATGTACATAGGTGCAGACAAACAAATTGCATTTGTGCTATACAATCTGTAAGTCATACACGAGTGTAGCCAACAGGTTTCACCCAGATGTCTGCCAAAGGGCAGGGAAAATCCTTTGTAATTTTTGCCATTAGACATCTAATAAGATATAGAAGCAGCTGTAGTCCAGATTTTAGGTCATTAGTTTTAATGGTCTCTTCAGTTAAGATCCTGAAGGATCCTCAGATATTCTAGAAGAACCTCAGATATCTACCTGGGAAATACAAGGAACAGCAGACTAATTGGACTGAAACAGCTGCATGGGAGGACACAGCTGCTTTGATGTCAGACAGCTCCTTCCCATCACGGACCAGCCCCTAATGTTCACAGACGTCCCTCAGAACTGCCACACCAGAGCTTGCTGCTCTGATGCCCCTGCACAGCCAACATCTGCGGCAAAGCAGAAAGCCTGGGAACAGTTAGCATTGAAATTAGCTAATCTGGCAGTGGGGAGGGGGTGCTTTTTCATTATTTCTCCTGCCTTCACTCTAACTTATCCATGGAAACACTGGTGGTGTTTTTTCCCATTCTTCTAAGAAATGGACAGTAAAACTTATTAGTTTTGTACGTGCCAGTTCCTCTTTTGTCAGGTTTTCTATTCTTAACCTCTTCAGTTGCAGAATGAAAAAATTGTCAGACTCCTACTCACCTTTTAGCAGTCAGCAGTATATGTCAGGTTGTTTTCTGTCATTAGTGTCTTAAAGCAGTCTGGAAGTTGGAAACATTGCAATAAGGAGTTGTGACTTTTCTCTCAGAGGAGCTTAAAGAGAATGCTAATGTATTTGAACCAGATTTTAATTCATCACAGTTGAACTGCTACCTGAGGCTGCAAAAGTCAGTGAGCAGATGAGTTAAGCTTGCTCCCAAGGAACTTTCCTCCTGCCTCCCCACAGGGCGAACGGACCAGTCTTTACAATCCTTCAGATGACTTCTAGCTGTTCTGAAGACAAAAACTCTTCCATATGGCACTCTAATTGCACAATAAAAGTGATTTAATTGGAAATAATTACTTTGTTTTCAAAGTACGGTAATTATTTCAGTCCAGAGCCAGCTTTTGAAATAGAATCTTGTAAAAGAGTTCCTAGATGATGGAGGTGTCTGTTTCATTTTTAACTATTGTCTACATGCTTCAATTTACCTACTCGATATTGTTTATATTCCTACAAGGAACCAAAGACAAAGGGCTGTTGGTAGGAGCAGTCAGAAATGAAACACGGTCAGAGATAAAATATCTTCAAAGAAAAATTCAGAAGGCCTTAAGAGAACAGAGGAGGCTTAGGGGAAGTGCCTATTTATCTGGCTGCAGCCAACTACACAGGCATGTTTTCTTTTCCATTGTTGGGACTCTAAGATCAAAAAATAAGTGAACTCTTACAAACCATTTCTATAGACAGTTTGGGGGGAAGCAGGACCTTGTGTAGGGGGCAAGTGAGGCAGCAAAAAGGCTATTTGAGGAAGATGTTGCAGCAGTGAGACCAAGAGAGGCAGAGGAAGACCAGGAAGCTCCGGGCAACGAGCCTGGCTGTTCCAGTTAAACAGGAGCATCCTAAATTTGTAAGGAGATTGTGAACTTCAGTTAGACTCGATGAAGCTTTGCTCTTGGGCTAACTCTCTCCTCTGGCAGCTGTTTGAGTAAATAAGCAATACTTCATTTTGACAAAGATCTTTTACATCACTTTGCTCAGCAGCTGGTCAAAAGCTTCCCGGAGGAGTTTCTTGGAGTTGTAAGCGCGGCTGAGAGAGCGAGATCGAGTTCCCGAGCAGCTGTACCTTGACAGAAGTGAAAGAAAGTGCTGATTGCCTGACAGCAGTGTTTAAAAGGGACTAAAGGGGTGTGATGCAGAGTTTGGTTTGTATCATGATGGAGATTTTTATTTTGGTGTAGCTTTAATCCAAGAGTTATTCCAAAAAATAGCTCTGGCAAGCAGCTTATGCCTTTTATACCTAGTCATAAGATAGTCTGAAGTAAGCAATTCTGCTGCTGAAATATCACAGAGCCTTTGGGATTACTTTAATGATCCAGGTGTGGCTCCACATTAGCAGCTGTACTGATGCAACTTTCACCTGTAGATCAGTTTGTGGTGATGTCTCTGCATTTCTGCTGTCACTCAGTACATCCAAGCTATGCTTTTATATCACTTCAGAGGCATGATCTCATGCACTCAATTATCCCAGTGTAATGTGAATTGTTAAGGTCATTCTGTTGTTAATTAATTGGTTGTGCCACATTAAAATAGTCTCCCTGAAGTCCTCTGCATTACAGATTAATGTGAGCCTCTCCACAGACCTAACAGTTTGAAGTGTTTCACCAGCAATCTAATGACACTGACGTGCTGGGTTGATAGTTATTCTCTATATTGCAGGAGGGAAAGATTTCAATAACATTTCAGCTGTGTTTCAGTGTCTGTTGGAAATACTGTCTCCGAAATACCAAATGGAATCCACGCGCCATAAAGAGAATAAGTAGAAAAGTGAAGATCATTTGGCTATCTCTGAAGAGCCCCCAGCATTGAGAGACAGATGATGAGAAGCAATAAAATTACTGCTTTTTAAAAACATGGCTGAGAGTTTGGGAAGCCAACTGTAGGGAACCTCTAAATGCTTAGTCCCACTAAGCAACTGACCATATTGTTTTTAATAATCTCCCAATGTAAACCTGGGGAAGTTTATTCACAAACATCATTGTAATTTCCATGGGCAACTAATCATTGCTATTATACTCCTGCCCAGCTGCAGCTGGCTGCAGCTAAAAATGGAATGCTGGATTTTTTTTTTTTTCCCTGTAGTTTGTTTTCGTAATTAAGATTCTGATAATTGGAGCATTATTGTAAGAGTGAGAAGCATGAAAGCTTTGCAAAGCTCACCTTGTGATCAAGCGTTTCATCTGAAAATCTTTGTTCAGGGTCTACTGATGGGCAGGATTATTGCCTGAGTCCTCCACTGTTCTCATTCTTCCTTTGACAGTCCTTTTGGGGTCCCAGCGTGCTGATATAATTGGCTGCTTCCCTTGGCAAGCAGCACTTCAAGCCTTCTCTCTGCACCCCATTTACCTGATATCTCTAATCATCCTCTCCTCATGAACCCCACTTGTCTTCCTGATCATTGGGAACAATTTGTCCTTCAGTTAGGATATAAGGAACATGAAAACATAAAGAAAAAAATTATCACTGTGAGCGTAGTCAACCACTGGAAGAAGGTCCCACAGAGATGGTGGAAGCTCCATCCTTGGGGATGTTCAGACCTTGACTGAACCCTAAATCAGGTTCTGAGCTGAACCCTAAATCAGGCTCTGAGCTGTCTCACCCAAATTTGAAGCTAGACTTGCTTTGAGCAGGGGTTGGGACTTGACATTTCCAGGAGTCCTTTCTAACCTAAGGTTTTCTATGGCTGTGTTCTTATCCTAGGGTGTTTTTTCCATTTAGTACTGAAATGCAGAAAAGGTCATTCAATCATTTAATCTGAACGCCTGTAGAGTTTTGGCTATGGAAGCCAGGAAGACCTGAGCTGAGTCCAAGAAGAAATTCAGGCCTCAAACACCTCTTTGTACATTTAGAGGTTGTCTTTTGAGGCCTACATCCCTGTACATAGGTACAAAGTTTTTATAAAGTGGGAGGAAAATACTGCCAAACCAGATGGGGACACATCTTAAACCCAAGAAGTATATGCAGCTCTTGGGCAAGAATGGAGCTGATGCTGCCTCAGCACAGCATAACTTCAGCTGCATGCGGCTGGGAAAGGAAAAGAGCTTTTCCTTTCCTCAGGAGCCACCAAAGACCAGTGCTGTGTCAGGTTTTGCACACATGCCCTTGCAGCAACAGTGAGTCACTCAGTTGAATCAGACAAGAATGATTGATATAAAGTAAAAAGAGGGGGGTTTCTGCCTAAAGTGAGGGTGCCCAGGCACGGAAGCTGGTATATTCCCTAGTATCTTTGGAAATCTCTAAGCATGTTTTACAAGATAGTAAAAAAGTGGTGGCATCAAGGTTGTGAAGTCCGTAAGTCCACGGACCAAAGCCTGTAGGTTCCTGAACTCTGTGGACAACTTTCCAGGAGTAGGTGCCTCAACCCAACTGGGACTCTCAGAAGAGGATGTTTCTCAGGTTTTGTTCCCTAGTGAACCAACAATGGTGCCCATCATGGTCCTCTTTGTTTCCCTGTATGTAGAAGTCGAATGATTAAATGATTTGACACAGAACAGGGAAGTTCAGCTTGCATTTTCTCTTCCACCTGAAAGGTTTGGAAGTTACTAGCCAGTCAGCCTTGCTAAGTAAGGGCATTCTCCTCATCCTTCCAAAGAGGGGCTTCTGTGCCTTGAAAAACCACACAAATGAGGACATAATTGTGGTATTGTGGTTACAGCACACAGCTGAGAAGGGGGAAAAACTTGGCTCTGTCCCTAATTCCCAAAAAACTGCTTCTATGTTTTATTACTTACGCTTCTGTACTAACAATTGTTAGGTAAAACACAGGAAAGTCTACTAGAGTAGTAAGACTATTATGCAATTCAGGATGCAAATAAAACACATGATTATACTTTGCTTAGTCCGTAGGCTGCTTGAAAAGCATAAATTAAAAGCTATGTGAAGCCTAGAAATGAGACATTAACATTCTGCTTCAGTTCTTCCTAAGATTTTTATTAAAAAATGACTTGAAATAAATGAAGATCAGACAAATTAATTTACATATGAAATGAGGTCTGCTTGGAATTCTCTGATATTTGAGCTGCTGACAAGATAGTTCATTACAAAACAACAAAAAAGCAAGGTTTACAGAAAAAAAGAAGTATCTCTGTTATTTCAGCTGATACTCTTGGAAAAAATAAACAAGTTCTAAGGCAAACAAAACCTTCTGCAGAACTGTAGACAGCTATATCTACAATAACATTATTCATAATAAAACAGTAATAATGAAGTTTTAATTGTAATAGCCTGAAAAGTTCAACTCACAATTTTGGGGAAAAATAAATGAAAGAGCTACAAAAGTGGCTGAATTTCTCAATATCAAAAAAGTCATTACAGTTTCAATTAGAGGGTTTTTTTGCTTTTGACACGTCGGAGAAACTTGTGCAGTTTCAGAATTAGAGGAGACTTTCTATGTCTGTTTGTTTTTTAAGAGATGACTGAATAATCTGCTGAACAATCTTGAAGGCAAACACCAACGAATACAGCAATCTGAATATGAGATAGAGATACTAAATGTGATAAGATTTAGATATTTGAGTAACAGAGCAGGAATTTTCTGACTTTCATCTTTTTTTTACATGGGTAATTGGAAAAAGTAAAGCCATTATTTTAAAAAATGATCTGCAATTTTGGATGCATATGTTTCAATTGATTCTTAGTTAAGATACAATTTTCAGAGTTAAAGACCCTACATGATGTGAGTGCTTGAATAGTCTTGGCATTTGACCTTGCATGTCTAAACTGTAGATCATAGACACTGTGGCATCAGAAATAATAATAAAAAAACCCCAACAGTTTTGAATGCTTGACCCATGACCTTTCTTAGTGTTCTTAAACGTCTAGAATGCTCATGGCCATAGTCCCACTGAGTTCAGTGGCAATACTCATTTTGACTTACATTCATACATTGACTTGTATATGGTACAGAGCCATGGTAGAATTTAATTTGCATTTTTATAGTATTTGGGGAAATAAGATTGCTTTCTCTGAATGTGTTCATTGTGTACAAAGTGAACATACACACACCAAAAAAAAAGAAAAAAAAAGAAAAAAAAGATACACCTGATTTCATTTCATTCTGTGGTAGTGCCAGAGGTTCTTGGGACACATGGTGTTCCTTTGATAATGATGGACTGGTGATACTATTCCCTGAAGAAAAGCCCAGGGCATTCTTTATTATTTTCTTTTCTATTTCAGACATTTTATTAAGCATCAAGCTCTGTTTTTCCAGTGCAGGCTTCCATTTGATTAAAAGTAAATGATTCTCTAAGTCAGGTTTGTCTGGTTGAGAACCATTTCCTATGTGCATGCAAGCAGGTCTGTCAAACTGTGACCCTTCTTCATCCCTGACATATTTACGCTGGCAAGGTCACAGAGAGAGACATAAATTGTTTGGCTGGAATAAAAACAATCAGAACATTTAAATCACAAGCAGATCATAACCCGGTGACATGGCAATGGAAATATCTCAAAGCGCTGCCCACATTTTTCAAATGAGATGCTGTTATAGTATTGATTTATGGGCAGTGATATTTTAACAAAAGAGAAGCTTGAAAATATCTGCATCTGGCATTGGTTAGGGGATGTCTGGAGGCAGCTGGGACTGATCCAAGCCCCAGCTACATCTACCCTAGTAAGCTACCTATGTCCAAAATCATCCTTTGGTACTCTGGCTGCCTGGCACAGAACAGCCCTTGTCCATACTGTTAACTTTTCTTGCTCTCTAAAGGGTGACTGTGTACAGACTGGTTACCAACAGTAGTTTCTGCCATCTGCTAGGTCCTAGGGGAAGCACTAGATGTCTCAGACCAACACTATGTCGGTCTGAAGAATACAGCAATACATACGGTCTGGGTCTGGTACCCATCGATGGTCCTTCAATCTGTTTAATTTATTAAGAAAGTAGCTATAGTCTTTGAGTGTTTCTTGCTGTGTCAAACAAACTCCACCTTCTTTGGCTTAGATTCATTACAGTTCGTAGGGACTTAACTGAGTGATTTAATATAAGGCAGGAGCTGAGATGACCCCACTTTTCCTCATAGAGAGAGATGGAGTCCTCCATATTCAAGGCAGATAGACAACACTGCTTTATTCGAGATACCGGTCTCTCTCTGCAGAATACATGGGAGATTCAGCCTGACAGCTCCCTGATGTGGGCACCTCTGTCTGGTGCCTGCAGTTAGCCAGGATGAATCTGGGGCTTTGTGTTTTCTCTTTCCCTTGGGAGCTGGGAAATGCACAGACTCAGTGAAGTTTGATGCTAAGGAAGTCATGGTCCAGTATATTTTAGGTGCTCAAAAATGGTTTAAGCAGGTGTGCTCTGTGGAAGTATTCACCATTCAACATTTCTACTATCAGACTCAATTTTAAAGTATACATTTTTACTCTAAAAATAGGATGCAAACCCAGACACCATCCAGACCGGCAGCAAGATCAATCTAGTCTCAGACAGGCAAAGAAAATTGAATGTTCATACAAACTGTTGACTTATTACCTGGAGTTTATTATCGACATTGCAAGAAATACACAGGAAAAGCTGAAAGCTATGTAAGATTTTCATTTACATGATCCTTGCTACAGAGGCACAATTTCTAGTAAGTCTCCAGGTTTGTATTAAAGGCCATCTCTAGCTGAATCACTTTAGGGTGTATAACCCAGTGGTTTGATGCAATTAGAAATGCCTAGTTATTTTTTGCATGTCATCAGGAACAGAAAATGGTATGCCTTCCCTTCACTAGCCCATTAAGCTCAGGAATATCTTAATGCCACGGTTCACATTTGGGCAAACGAGTTTTGTCCCATACTTTGAATGAACAAAAAGGAGCATCACTGTAATAGCACAAAGCTGAATCAAAGCTAACAATAACATCTTGACTTTTGGTTTACTTTTCCTTGTTTTAACAATCATTTTTGTTCTTCTAGTTCAAGTGGCCTATGTGTTTTAGGACCAAAAAGTGATGGAGAGAAGAGACATCTGTCAGATAGTCTGACAGGAAAATACTGATAATAATAATAGCAATACAATCACTGTTCATGCTGGCATCCACTGCTTTAATTTTCTAGGTGGGTGAAGAGACACAGGGCAAGGCTAAGTGACTTTTCCAATGAGAAAAGTGTCTGGACTGTCAGAGCCCCCTGTTAGCTGCAGGGAGGGAAGAAGACTAAATCTCTTTAATCCTCTGCTCCCAAAGTGACTTTGGTTTAGCGAAGAGGGCATCCAGGAGCAGAACTAAGTGATGCCTGACACTTTGTCTTGGAGAAGTGGGGAGTAGGAGTGGGGCAAGCACTGGAGTAGCCTAATCTTATTTTAGTGCTCTGTAGACACCATGTGTGATGGCTCATCCCTTTCTTGTCTTCCTGCCTGGCATCCAGGAGTCAGGAGACAGCCAGTGGGAAAATACAAGCCTGTTTTAAGCAGCAAGATACTTTGAAACTTATGGAAAATAGCAGTATTGAGATTTCAATTCATCTTCTGACCTTAGAAATACACAGCATCCTTCTATATCCAGAAGATCTCTTTTATTACAAAAAGAAAAGAGAAAAAAATCATTCTAGAAATTAGAGCTTCAGGAAATACAAGGTGCTATGAGTCTGGCAGTTAATCACTGCAGTTGTTAGGCTTGCATCTACACTGCAGGTTTGTTACCTATCCTGTATGAGGAAAAACACCCGCAGTTCAGCTGCATCCACTAAAGCAGATAAAAAGCCCATGAACTTGTACCTCTTTCTGATTTGTGGAAGCTAAGACCCTGGTTCTTCTGCAGTGAAAACTAGGGATGAAGTCTCTGGTACCCATTAATCCTCCTATTGGATTTAAAGTCTTCTTGGATTTCAGACCTTGGTTTTCTTCCATGAGCAATCAAACAGGATATCCCTCCATAAAGCCCTGCTGACATGGCTCTGGGTCTTCTGAACCCTCCAAGCTGAGATTCTCCATTTGCAGAATCCTTTTGCAATTTTCTGTGGGGCTTTTAGCAAATCTCTTCCTCTAATAATAAGTCAAGATGAAAACTCCAAGCACTGAGCCTGGTTATTGTGAAATTATTGGTACAAACACAAAGTTCAGTCTTTTACTATCACCACTGGCCAGAAGATAAATTGTTGTTGGAGGGAATCCGGCACTACCTGTACTTTTCGAACACATTACGTGTAGACATAATTTCCATTTCATTTCAATATCAAATCTGGTATTGTCCTTGTTTTTTCTCTTTAGAGAGTTTGGAAAAAAAAATAATCTTCTTCTCATAGCCTTTCTTTCCCTCTCTTCCACCTGGGACCTTTGCTGTGCCAGACCTTTTCTCATGTTTGAAACAAACCCTCCATTCCTTTGGCTGACACGTTGCTTTAAACCTCCCTGACACTTGCTTTGCATCTAGCTTTCCCATGCTATTTGCTCTCAGTAGATGATTTGCTGCCAGAAGAACCAGGGTTCTGGGCCATCCACTAAAATAACAAAACAAAACAAAAGAAAACAAAACAAAAACAAACTCACAATTTACAAATAGCTGAACTTTTATTCCAGCTTCATTCTGTGTCTCCATCTGTTCATTTAAGAGGAGAGCTCTCTCAGAGAAGAAGGATCCCTGTAGGGACAGCTGCTTCCACAGGCCTGACAACCTCAGGAGGTCACTAAAGGAAACATCCCAAAAAGATATTTAATGAGTTGTCTCTTGCAAAGAGCTGATGAAAGTTTTCATTCCTAGGGTCCTCACCTCTCCTGGGCCTCATCTTTTACTGTGGACTGCAGTGAAATAACGGTCAGATTGTTTGGTATTTACCCAGATGCCCATAGGGGCCACTTGGCCTGCTCAAAGCAAACCCCACACAAAGGGCTGAGACAGCTGGGAGTTTTGCCCCAAGGATGTTCCCTTTCCTGGAGTCCAAAAGGGACACACATTACCCTAGGAAAAAAATAAATAAAACAAAACAGAGAGGGAAAGAATGAAAATGATAACAATATGCAAGTGATTCCATCTTTGATTTGCTCATCAAGACAACATAATAATAATAATAAAAAAGATTGCCTGGATATGGAGTTTTTTTGTTTGATTGTGTGTTTTTATTTTTTCCCCAGATAAAGGTAGGTCCATTGTGTCTTGAAATGCCACCTCCAAATGTAAAATATCAAATGCTCTTTATGAAAAATCAGCAGGCCCAGAAGCATTTAAATATCTTTTTCATTGGTTTCCCCAGTTAATGTTAGTTGGCAAAATTTAGGTTAAATTTGCAAATAATTTCCTTCAGCTCAGTCCTGGTGGGGTTTTTTTAATGCCAAAGAACATATGCAGTTAAGCCCTTTTGCCTGTCTCTGAGGAGGAACATGACTAGATGATCTTTAAGGTCCCTTCCAATCTAAACCATTCTATGATTCTATGACTTTCACCTCCATCATACTGCCAGGGGGCCGATGGATGGATTGACCTGCCACAGCGCAGCAAAACTGAGAAGTTGTACCTCATGGCCTCATGGATGTACCAAATGAAGCTTGTTCACATAGATGCACCTGGGTCACCTTTAAAATACCAGTGGAGGCTGGCGAGCCACTATGGTATTAACTCATCTCCTCAGCTGTCCTGGACCCAGGTTAAGCTGGCTTCCCTCTTGCTGTTGCTACAGGGCTAAGAATCTCCTGGTTTTAGAACCACCTTGGGTATGACTCCACGAGCAACTTTTCCCTTTCAGTGCATTAATGACATCCCTGGAAAGAGCCTATGGGCAGAGATGACACCTTCCTGTGTGCCAGCAAAAGGCCATGCTCATCTATCTTGCACTGCTCTATTTGAGGACTCTGGTTTCAGAACACTTTGTTGTTCTTTGATTTCATTCTTGATTGTAAAGCATACTTACACGAAGACAGATCTTAGCGTCTGGAGTGTTTACCCACTCTCCTGAAGTCTTAATTGTTTGTTAGTCACCTCCTAATTGATTGCTGTGGAATAGTGATTAAGAAAGCTCAGACAGAGGATAATGACTTCAGGTGGGATGTACAATGGAAAGCCTGAGTAATATTAGGCATTCTCTTAACAAACAGGAGTTAGATGAGGGCCAGTCTGGAGGACAGTGTGGTGGGAAGAAGGACCTTCCACAGGTCAGGCGACTGCATGAGGTGACAGGTCCAGGAGTAATATATAGAACCTTCAATGACATCCTGCCTGTGTGGAAAACTGCCCTCAACGTCTCTTTCAACCTGCTTTTTTTGTAAACACTGCCTGTACCACCGACTCTGTTTGCCCCTGGCCCTTGAGCAAGGTACAAAAAGGAAGGAATATCCCCCATTCCACGTGGAGTTTGGGGATTTCTGTGTTGAGTTACCAAGAGGGGAAGAAAACCCTAATGACACTGCCATTTCAAACACTGAGACAGCTTGAACTGTTTGTCCTCTGCAGACAGAGGAGCTCTAGGCTGGAGTGAAGGACTGTGCGGGTATGTCAGGTGCCGATACTTGCAGAGAGCTCTGCCTTGGTGAGCCATTTACCTTTCCTACTGCAATCCCATGGCTGGGCTGGGGGCAGCAGGCAGGTGTCCCGAGGGGTGGGGGTCTGGTCCTGTCTCCACATAGAATCATAGAATGGTTTAGGTTGGAAGGGACCTTAAAGATCATCTAGTTCTAACCCCCTTGCCATGGGCAGGGACACCTCCCACTACACCAGGTTGCTCAAAGCCTCATCCAGCCTGGCCTTGAACACTTCCAGGGATGGGGCATCCACAACTTCCTTGGGCAACCTGTTCCAGTGCCTCACCACACTCAGAGCGAAAAATTTCTTCCTGACATCTATTCTAAATCTACCCTCTTCCAGTCTGAAACCATTACCCTTTGTGCTATCACTACATGCCCTTGTAAAAAGTCCCTCTCCAGCTTTCTTGTAGGCCCCTTTCAGATACAGAAAGGCTGCTATAAGGTCTCCTCTGAGCCTTATCTTCTGCAAGCTGAACAACCCCAACTGTCCCAGCCTATTTTCATCACAGAGGTGCTCTAGTCCTCTGATCATCTTTGTGGCCCTCATCTGGACCTGCTCCAGCAGGTCCATGTCCTTCTTGTGCTGAGGGCTCCAGAGCTGGACGCAGTACTCCAGGTGGGGTCTCACCAGAGCAGAGTAGAGGGGCAGAATCACCTCCCTCGACCTGCTGGCCATGTTTCTTTTGATGCAGCCCAGGATACAGTTGGCCTTCTGGGCTGCAAGTGCACATTGCCGGCTCATGTTGAGCTTCTCGTCAAGCAACACCCCCAAGTCCATCTCCTCAGGGCTGCTCTCGATCCATTCTCCGCCCAGCCTTTATTTGTGCATTGGATTGCCCCAACCCACATGCAGGACCTTGCACTTGGCCTTGTTGAACATCATGAGGTTGGCACGGTCCACTTCTCAAGCCTGTCCAGGTCCCTCTGGATGGCATCGCTTCCCTCCAGCTTGTCAACTGCTTCACACAGCTTAGTGTCATCGGCAAACTTGCTGAGGGTGCACTCAGTCCCAACATCCATGTCACCAACAAAGATGTTAAATAGTAATGGTCCTAGCACCAACCCAGTACCCACATGGCTGTGAGCTATTCCTTAAGCAGTCTGTGTCACTGTTTGGGGTGTCCATGCCCAGACACTGGCAGTGAAGCTGCCGGGCGGCCTCTGTGGGGAGCAGCCAGGGCTGCCCCGTGCCAGACACAGCCGGTGCCAGCCGGCTCCAAGGGCCCCACCGCAGGACACAGCTGAGCCCCTCAGCCAAGCTGGGGGCGCCGGGGGGAAAACAGGGTTCAGGCAGGGCCGAAGGCGGTCCAGGCCCAGGAGGAGGAAGGCCAGGAGGCAGCAGCAGCAGAGGCAGCCCCAGGGCACAGGAGGAGGAGGAGGAGGAGGGCAGGAGGTGCTGCAGGCCCGGAGCAGGGATCCCCTGCAGCCCTGCAGAGCCCCCGCTGGAGCAGAGCCCCAGCCTGCAGCCCGGGGAGGGCCCCAGGCCGCAGCGGGGGGCTATTTCCTGCAGGAGCTGCGGCCCTGGAGAGCCCAGGCGGGAGCAGGGTGTCCCTGAAGGACTGCAGCCCGGGGCAGGGCCCGCGCTGGAGCAGGGAGAGGTGTGAGGAGGGAGGAGCGGCCGAGAGGGGCTGCCATGGACTGACCGCAGCCCCCAGCCCCAGCCCTGCGCCCCCGGTGTGGGGAGAGGGGTCGGGAGGGGAGAGGGGAAGGTGGGAATGGGAACAAGGGGAGTGTTAGGAAGGTGCTGTTTTAATGTTTGCCTTTTTTTCTCACTACCTCACTATTGTACATGGCATTGAATTAAATTAATTTTCCCCAAGTTGAGTCTGGTTAGCCCATGATGGTAACTGGTAAGAGATCTCCCTGTCTTTATCTCAACCCATGAGCTTTTCATCCTGTTTTTCTCCCTTTGTCCTGAAGAGGGGAAGTGACAGAGCAGCTGGGTGGGTGTCTGGCTGCTGGCCAAGGTCAACCCACCACAGTTGCAGCCCTTCTTTTGTACCATGAAGCTAACTGTGATTTGACACAAGAGACTCGTTCTGTACGAGCTCTTGTTCAGCTCTTAGCCAGCTACTTATTCTAAGTACATAGTATAGCCATTATGGTGTATAGACATGACCATGGCAAAAAAAAATACTATATTGTTTATTAGATTAACTAGTAAAACTGGAAAAACAAACAAAAAACAACTCAGACAAGTTTGCAGGTACACCAACCTTTCTTCAGGTCAAGAGTCTATTGTTGATAAGCTTGTTCTCTTTTTCTAATAGAATCTCATGCTCGAATAAAAGAAAATCAAGATCTTCTAGAAAGCCTGACTCACTGTCTGAGATCAACATCTTGCCTCCTCCTCACTTGTTGGAGACAACTATCTCTGGTGAGTGATCCAGGCCATCTTAAGAGTGAAGTATTATAGCAGCGATGAATTGGGTTTTTTTAATTATTTTTTTAGTGTCATTTCAGAGGGAAGTTAGACAAACTTAAACAGGATATTTAGCTTTTATTTGGCTGAAGTTAGGTGTGATGTATCCTACCTTTAGCTCCTGCTATAATCAATAAGGACAACAAAGTAGATATTTTGGCTGGGATGGAGGGCAGTACTCACACAATCTATTTTAAATACAATGTAGGGGAGCAGTATGAGATATTACCTATGACCAGTACACAGGTGCCTGCAAAGGGAATTTTCAAAGCCCTAAGTTAGCTGTCAGCTACATACAGGGATCCACAGAAATAGGCCCCATGGGTATCAGCAATCCTGAAAGAAGTGACCTGCTGCTGTGCACAGGATGCTGCATCTGGTTTTAAAATCACAGAATCATAGAATCCTCTAGGTTGGAAGGGACCTTTAAGATCACCAAGTCCAACCATCAACATAACACTGCCAAAACCACCACTAAACCATGTCCCTAAGAGCCACATATCTATGTGTCATTTAAATAACTCCAGGGATGGTGACTCAACCACTTCCCTGGGCAGCCTGGTCCAATGTTTGATAACCTTTTTGGTGAACAAATTTTTCCTAGTATCCATTCTAAACCTCCCCTGGAACAACTTTAGGCCATTTCCTCTTGTCCTATTGCTTGTTACTTGGGAGAAGAGACCGACCCCCACCTGGCTACAACCTCCTTTCAGGTAGTTGCAGAGGGGGATAAGGTCTCCCCTCAGCCTCCTTTTCTCCAGGCTGAACAACCCCTATTCCCTCAGATGCTCCTCATAAGACTTGTTCTCTAGACCCTTCACCAGCTTTGTTGTCCTCTGGACATGCTTTAGCACCTCAGTGTCTTTCTTGTAGTGAGGGGCCCAAAACTGAACACAGTATTTGAGGTGCGGCCTTACCAGTGCCGTGTACAGGGGGATGATCACTTCCTTAGTCCTACTGGCCACACTGTTCCTGATACAAACCAGGATGCTGTTGGCCTTCTTGGCCACCTGGGCACACTGCTGGTTCATATTCAGCCAGCTGTCAACCAACACCACCAACACCATGGCAAGAGGGTTGGAACTAGGTGATTTTTAAGGTCCCTTCCAACCTAAACCATTCTACAATTCTATGATTCTAAGTCCTTTTCCACTGGGCAGCTTTCCAGCCACTCTTCCCCAAGCCTGTAGCGCTGCATGGGGTTGTTTTGACCCAAGTGCAGGACCTGGCATTTGGCCATGTTGAACCTCATACCATTGGCTTCAGCCCATCGATCCAGTCTGTCCCGATCCCTCTGCAGAGCCACCCCACCCTCAGCAGGTCCACACTCCCGCCCAACTTGGTGTGGTCTGCAAACTTACTGAGGGTGCGCTCCATCCTTCGTATATTAAACAGTACTGAGCCCCGGGGAACATCACTTGTGACCAGCCACCAACTGGATTCAACTCCACTCACCACCACTCTTTGGGTCTGGCCATCCAGCCAGGTTTTGACCCAGTGAAGAGTACACCCATCCATACCATGAACAGCCAATTTCTCCAGGAGAATGCTGTGGGAAACAGTGTCAAAAGCTTTACTAAAGTCTAGGTAGACAACACCCATAGCCTTTCCCTCATCCACTAAGCAGGTCACCTTGTCATAGAAGGAGATCAGGTTAGTCAAGCAGGACCTGCCTTTCACGAACCCATGCTGACTGGGCCTGATCGCCTGGTTGTCCTGCATGTGCCATGTAATGGCACTCAGGATGATCTGCTCCATAACCTTCCCTGGCACTGAGGTCAGACTGACAGGCCTGTGATTCCCCAGATCCTCCTTCCGGTCCTTCTTGTGGATGGGCATCACATTTGCTAGCCTCCAGCCAACTGGGACCTCCCTGGTTAGCCAGGACTGCTGATAAATGATGGAAAGTGGCTTGGTGCACGTTTCTACCAGCTCCCTCAGTATCCTAGGGTGGATCCATCCAGCCCCATAGACTTGTGTATGTCTAAGTGCTGTAACAGGTCACTCACCATTTCCCTTTGCATTATGGGGGCTTCATCCGGCTCCCCGCCTCTGTCTTCTGGCTCAGGGGGTTGGGTACTCAGGGAACAACTTGTCCTGCTACTAAAGACCAAGGTAAAGAAGGCTTTAAGTACCTCAGCCTTTTCCTCAACCTCGGTCACCATGTTTCTGCCCTCATCTAATAAAGGATGGAGATTCTCCTTAGTCCTCCTTTTATTGCTAATGTATTTATAGAAAAAGTTTTTATTGTCCTTACCAGCAGTAGTTAGATTAAGTTTTAGTTGGGCTTTGGCCCTTCTAGTTTTCTCCCTACATAGCCTCACAACATCTTTGTAGTCCTCATGAGTTGCATGCTCTTTCTTCCAAAGACCATAAACTCTCCTTTTTTCCCTGAATTGCAACCATAGCTCTCTGTTCATCCAGGCAGGTCGTCTTCTCCAACAGCTCATTTTTCGGCACATGGGGATGGCCTGCTCCTGCACCTTTAAGACTTCCTTCTTGAAAAACATCCAGCATTCCTGGACTCCTTTGCCTTCAGGACCGCCTCCCAATGAACTTTGTCAACGAGTCTCCTGAATGGGACCTTCCTGCAGGACTCTTGGGTCTTTAAGTGCCTTAAATACGTCTGGATGATTTACAAAAAATATCCATCCAGGTAAGATGTTAAATCTCACAGAAGTTAAAGGGGAAACTCATTTAAATGTTATAATAGCCTCCCTTGACACCTCTTTATTTTTAGAGGTCTAGATACCACCATAAATCTTGTCTGATAGACTTACAGCCATACAGGGGGTTAGGTGCAACAGTGCTTCACCAGAAGCTAAAAATAGAGTGCATCTTTATTTTCTCAGCCTTCTCTGAATAGCTGCTTGTCTCATCCATTTGAATTTAAAGAGAAAACTGCCATTTGACTTGTCCTTTTACTGGTTTAGCACAAAAACAGTCCCTAAAAATTGATACCTCCATAGCAAATGGCAGCCTGCGACTTGGTGGCCAGGCAGTTCAAGCAGACTGAAAGTGTGTCTGTTCCCTGCATCCAGTGGCACAGAGTAGAGCAACAGGGATATCAGCCTCCTCGGCTGAATGACCAGATGTCCATTTACAGCTGGGAAAATCCAGGATAAATGAGCATACATGCTGTTGCCAATAGCTATTACGTTGTTCCTAGTATGTGAATGTGCCAAGCTTATCAACAGCACCATCAAGAAGTTAATTCATGGGTACAGACAACAGATGCTGAGGCATCCTGCACTCCTCTGAAACCTGTTTATTTGTTACTAAAGGTAAAGCCTGTGCTGTACAAAGAGCAAAACTCCTGAGACAGAAGCTCTCAGTGGCCATGGTTTAATAGAAAGCTCCTGGTTTAGAGAACGCTCAGCTCCTGCCAACACAGCAGAGTTTCTCCAGGCCTTCCTATGTTTTTTTGTTGTTGTAGGCATCATTTTAACACCTGCCTGCTCTGAATCAGAAGGTGCTTTGGTAGACTGTGATGAATATAGCTTCATGACAACCCACCAAGCTAAGCAGCGGTCCATTTTGCAAAGGCAGAAGCAGAGGCTTGGAGCAGAAGCACAAGGAAAGACATGGTCACCTCCAGGATGAGCATGTGCAGTCTGTGCAACCACCATGGGAGGCACGTGCATCCTAGCAGTAACCAGGTTTAGCTTGGTTTCTGTTTCTGAACTGTCTCTGGGGTGGGGAGAATGACTTCATCTGGGTGAGATTGTTCCAAGTCCTTTGTGGCAGAGAGAAGTTGAAACCTGCATTTTTTCCCTCTGCCACACAGATTTGTACTTTCTTAAAAGTTCCCACCTCCAGATTCCTCCTCCATGAGGAAACCACCATGCTGCAGACTGCAGGTCAGTACAGCACAGGGGAAGCACTGAGCGGAGCCTATCCTCTCCCTGCACTGCCAAAAGCACATCCCAGCTGCACTGGCTGAAGGCACGTGGCCATGTATGCTGCCATCTCATCCTTGGCCACTTGTAGACATTTTCTATTTTTGGCCACGTGCTCCAGCTGTTCTCCTTCCAGCTCCGTTGCACCCAGTACTGAGATAAAGGATAGGAAAAGATTAGCAAGGTCAGCTTTTTAAACGTAATATGTAAGTGTTCAGTGACACTGCCTCTGCGTCTCTTTAGAAGAGTAATTTTTTAGTCCTTGTTTTCCCTCAGTTTAAATAGCTTGGAATTGATCTTTTCCCTGCAGTCTTTCCCCTCTGTGTGCCAGCACTGAGTTCTCACCTTCTGTTTGTGCCACCAGTCTACCCCTGTAGGAAAGGGGGATCTGTTGTGGGGCTTTTGCTCACATATAAATGTACCTGTTGTTTTATGAAATCCAGCCACACTTGTTCTTAAAAAATGTCAATAAATACCAATACCTAATTAATTTTTTAAATCCTGAGGTGTTACCTTCCTAGCATCCAGTTACTGGTTCTGGGTGAACTTCCTCAGCTCCAGAGCCATGAGTTTCATTTGATTGTACAGTTATTCACTTATTTATGAATCAAAGAACAGAGCAGATGAGCACCCTGTCCTGCCCTCAGCTGACAGAAAGCAGCTGCGTGCAGCTGAGATCAGTTCAGTTAATTGATAAAAAAACAGCTGAGGACCAAGCTGGATGAACCTCTGTGAGTGCTCACTAAGGCAATGTCGCTTTGTACCATTTCCAGTTTTCTATTTCAGTTTTATATTAAAGCAGCCAAATTTTTTGGGACTAATGGAGAAGAAGTGGGAGATTAAAAGATACTGACTGCTACAGCTTTTTAAGGACCACTGTGCTTCTGCACTTCAGCTGGGCTTTTCCCTGGCCTGACTTTGGAACTAATTAGGAACTAGTCAGAAACAGATATTATAACTGTTTTTACTGTAAATACTTGTATCCTTAGGGCTACAGAGCTCTGCTGCTGTCTGGGAGATGTGGGGAACCAGGTAAGTGGAGAACCATTATCTGAAAATCAGGTAGATCTGTTATCTCTGATGCTTGACCTATGATGCAGGGAGAGGCTGGTTGTTCATTTTCCTTTGGTAGAAAGGAAAGTAAAACTTTTAATGTCAAGGCTGCTTAGGCAGCTGTGAGTAATTGAAGGAAGTGCTATTGTGTTTAAGATCCTGGGAAAGTAAATATGAAAAAAAGGGGAGGCAAAATCATCGTCAGCTGTAAGGAAGACAGGTTATTAATGTGGGAGCTTTGTAAATGGTCCTAGATAAGTGCCAGAGAGGTATCAGCTGCTCTTCTCATTACATCCTGGTGGGGAGGCTGGGGAGTGATGAAGCAGTCAGTGGGGCCATGTACAAGATAGGGTCTCTCCTGGCCATAACACAGGAGAAGCCTGCACAGATAGGTTCACAGACACACTCTAATCCCATGTGTGGCAACAGACCTAGATCTCCCCACAATGGTATGCTGAGGTTCCTTGCCTGATCTTTAGAAATGCTTGTTGTTGGGGTTCCAGCTTTATTTCCCAATTATTAAAAACTGTTTTGTCCTAAGAGGATTCTCCCTGTTCACAAATTTAGGAGTTTCCTTCATTTGTAGATCATAGCCTAGAAAATCCATTAATTATATGCATCTATACATTGGAATGCTCTTTCTAGGAGCCATGACCACTAAATCCTCTGTCAAACTCTTCTGTAAGATTTGCCACCCTTGAACTCTACTTTGTGGGGAGAAAGAGAAGACAGCAAAATGAAATTGTAATTCCTATGCCTCATGTGAGCAACAACTGTTTGATACATTAGCAATTCAGGGATATAGCAAGGGATATTAGAAACTGCAAAACTTTCCCATGAGACTTTTTTGAGGGTAGCTGTTGGCAGGATATACATTTCCCTGATGAAATCTAGTTCACTCCCTTGCTTTTCATGTTTCTTCATTATGATGAGATAAGCAAGAGGCATTGAATTAGAATTTTTTAATTCTATTCTGATCTCTCTGACTTACCAACCACATATCCTAGAAACAAATTCTGCCCTTTCCAAACTGCTCGTTATTTTTGTCGTCCTGGCTATTTGGGCCTTGGATCTAGGATAGTTTTGTCACTGCAGGTAAGGTAATGCAAAATGGAGTCATTGCTTGCTTACCTCTTTTGTATATTCCTTTTTTTGTTATAGGGAATCAGGTCTATGTTTGTATGTGTGTGTGTGGGCAAAGCATGAATTGCAATCCATGTTTTTTACAATGCCTGCTATTCATTAAGCATTATTACCTGTAGCAGATAGTTATTCATACAACATATTCAGTTATTCATTCATTCAGCTCACTCACACACAGTTACCTACTTGGAGCAACCGCTGGGAAAACAACCCCAGCTGCTCACTCAGAAGTAGAGTTAGCTTCTTGCTAAGCGTTCAAGTCCCTCAGAAGGTCCTTTGCTTCACCGGGTATATATATATACTCCAGTAGTCTTGTGCATATGGCTGCCACACCCTTTTGGATGTGGCCTGAGTTACACAACTTGTGGTTGATATTAGTGTGTGGTCAAGTTCTTGTACAGACTCAGCAGATTTTTGGTGCTGTGAGTTCATCAGCTCTTGCAAATTCAACAGAAGTTGCCCAGAGCTTGTCTGTCCATCGCTAACTTTCATACAAAAGTCTTCTAACTACCTTTTTTTTCTTCTTTCTGGCCTGTTGTTTTCTGGCAACTATTTCTTCATCCACACCTACAGACAGCTACGAGATCGGTTCACTGAAACAGAGCCTTTATGACCTTTCTTCCTTTGGCCATGAAATATTTCTCTCTTTAGGCCATTGCACTGAATATACATGTGTAATTTCATGTTGTATTTCACCTGATCTAAAGTCAACTTGCTACCACAAGTGCCGATCTCCCACCTCTTCCCCTGCATTAAATCTGATGTTTGTCTCCACGGTGATCTTGATCCCTTTGTTGAGCTGAAGGAAAATTAACACTTTTTTTTCTAAGTTAACTGTTTTTCTTGTAAATCAATGAGATGGCACAATCATCAGATTGAAGGCAACAAGGACTATGGGAGTTCACACCTAGGACACATGGGAAAGAAGTGCCACAATGTTGGTGACAGAGTTGGATCACATTAACTCTAATGTTAAACCTCCCCAAAACCTAGATGACAAATCCTTGAGCTTTTCCACAGCACTATGTTGATCATCAAATGAATGTGGTCATCAAAACCTTCTGCTAAGTGCCATTTGTATACATTCTCTCTACTATGCATTCATGGATTCCTAAAGCTATACAAAATGTGACTGAGCACCTCAAGAAAATGGATTGTCACAAATGTTCAATCCATATAACAAAGCTAAAAGCAGGTTGCTTCACTTTACAAGGCAATAGCAGTATGGCCTCACTAATTTCTCGAGCGATCAACTTGAGTTTTCCATTTGAAGGAGAGAAGTGAAACAAACCCACAAAGAAGCAAATATAAAAGACCAAAGATAGGGACAAAAATCAAGATTCCATAACTCTGTAACGGTAAGGTCAGAGAGGACAAAAATACACAAATGCTTACGGAGCTTTTAGTGGTTATTTTACAATTAACCACTCAGATGAGACTGTTAAATTCCAAACTGAATATGCATCATTCTGACAGAAAATCAGAAAGTGGGGAAAAAAAGAGAAAATACAGCAATTACCCTTTATTTTTATGCCAAGAGGGCTTTAAGCAGAATCCTACTGGAGAGAGAATTTTTCAGCAGAAAGATAAGAATTTACTGCTTCCAGGTATTTATTCTAACCCTTAGTACTCTCTTGCTCACACTGTTTTAAATCTGTCCCCAATAGGGACCAGTGCAGTAGAGTGGTTCACAGCTCTGGAGTATTCAAGTACCTCTTTGTAGTCTTAAACTCCTGTTTCTGGAGGCTACACCGCAGTGCTGAGGAGCTCAGATGACCTTAGAGCAATGTGGTAGCCCTCATAAAGATTTATTTCCTAATCCTGATGCAGGAAGGTCAGTCTGCACATCTGCAGGCCAGCTTGGTACTGTATGACATCAACTGGTCATTCATATGAGCAGAGGCAAAGGGCAGGACTCAATTACTATAATCCAAAAGAAAAATGTTATGGAAAGTGGAAGGACCCACACAAGAAGCTCTTGAAGCTCTTCTGCAGATCACAGGTCATCTCAGATGCCTGGATCTCAGACACCTCTCTACTGTGCTGTGCACAGGTATTTATAGTTCAAAGGGACTGGAAGAGCAAGAAGCACAATCTTGACTCACCTGCCTTCTGACTATCAGCCCAGTGGAGATACTTAACACCTCTTTTGTCTGAGACTTTTAGATTATTTTCTTTGTTTCTCTGCTAAAAGCATAGCTTGAAGTGATTTTGGTAGCAGCTGTGAGCACTCAGCATCTGAGTAAATTAGACCCTGGGATCTGCTGTTTGGCACCTTCTCAGTAAAAGAGGAGCTCAGAGAACGACGACTTCTAAGGTAGTTTTGTCCAGCATCACATGAAATCTATAGCAGAGGGAAGGGGAAGATCCAGTTCTTCAGTTCAGCCTGTCATTCTATTAAAACTGCCTTTCTGCTGCAACAGGGAAAGGAGGTTCCTGCAATAAGCCCAACAAATTCATCTCCCGTATGAGTTTGGCTCAATCCAAGGACACGGAAGCAAAATAATACATGATCAGGTATTTAAATAAGGTATTGTAATGCTTGTACACAATTCATCATTCCCAGGGCCATACTGACTGTGATGTTTCCTCATTTCTGAGTGCTTTTCTTTGTATCCTCAAGCATTCATCAGTCTACATTGGAATTATTTCTGTACAGAGAAGGAAGGGAGTAAGTTATCCTAGTTTCATTGCTTCTAAATTAAGGACTGATAAGTATAAACTATATCAAGGGAAAATTTATGTCTGCCAGAAAAAGTCTATAGGTAGTTCAGGGCATAGACTTCTTGGGCTTAGGGCTCCAATGCTCCACATCACGTATAGACATTAATGCCCAAGCAAAATGAACATCAGCTGTGCAGAAGGTTGCGTTGAGATACATAAGAAATTATTATGTTTTCATTCTTAATTTAGACACATGAATTGCTAAAGGCCTTTGGGCCTGTTCTCCAGTTTTACCTTTTCTGTCTACTTGTCCCACAATCATGAGTTTCTGTTAATACAGAATGTTATGTACTTTTGAGAGGATGTTATTATATAAAAATAGATCTATAAAAAATGTATATAGGCATGCAACTCAATATAGGAAAGAGTAAAAACAGCACAACTTCACCTTTCTGCGGGGCTAAATTTCAGGAACTCTGAGAGATGATTTAACCACGCTACTTTCTATAGAAAATACCAATAAATACTGCAACAGCTCTGTGAAAGTGACTCTTCATCCTGGCTTGAAGATAGGCACAATTAAGTGATGTCTTCCTGATCTCATGGACACAACGCCAAAGAAGACACTGAGTAGCTAATAGAGCCAGACAACGTGTCGTATATCAACAATATCGGTTAGGCTGTCTCAGGTCTAGCCTCTCAGTGCCACAGCACTGTGCAAATTCTCAGGTCAGCATAAGGATAGTGCCTCTGCCCAAGCTCTTGAATATCCTGAAGAAAGGAGAGCTCAAACACTCACAGCTCTTTACGTGCCTGGCCAACAATATGAATGAGAAATTAACAGGTCATGGCAGGTATATTTACCACGTTGCACTGCATACCTCATTCATGAGAACAATCTCCTTACATGGGATTTAGGTTTCTTCTTCTCACATGGTCTTCATCCTTTCCCACTTCCTTTTTTTTTTCATCATTAAGGAAGAGCAATTATAAAAGCAAAGCTTTCTCAGGCAGTTATTTATAGCAACAGAAAGAGAAATGCCATTTGCAGGTTACTTAGAATTGTAGAATAACAGAATAATTTAGGTTGGACAGGATTGTATGTCCCTCCCCATATGTCAGGTGCTGCAGACTCCTGACCATCTTGATGGCCTTCTGCTCAACTTGCTGCTCTTTGTCAATGTCTGGGAAGCCCAAACTGGGTTCCTTCCAGTTTAGTGTCAGCTGAATCAGCTGGGAATGCATTCCATCTCCCCAGCTTGGTTCTTTAAGAAAAGGCAGAACAGTATTGGCCCCAGTATCGAACCTTGAGGAACACTACTTGTGACCAGAGGTTTGTAGAAACCTTACCAGTTTTACTGGGGTGATCATCCCCCAGTTAGTTCCCATTGTTGACACTCTTATCTGGCATCACTGATCATCCAAGTTTCCTCTTTAGGGGAAAAAATTGCACTTCCCAAAGTGAAATTTCCAAAGTCCCAGTCACCCCCTGGAGACACCAGTGAGCTGATCATCTAAATCCTTCACATTTTCATTATTACATATTCTTTAATGAAAACTGTAATGAAATCTGTGAAATCTAATAGCAGTGTACAAAAGGGATGAAATTTCCAGTTTGGGAGAATGCAGACTCATTTTAATCCTGGCAGCAAATATTAAAAATAGAATTAAATACAAAAGAAAAAAAAAAGTAGGAAAATGTGATTACATATGTACACAACAGACCTAAAATCCATATAATATCTCTAGTTACTTTTTGTTATGCTTCTCCAGTGAAGGGCACATGAAGTTGGCAATGTTCCTTGCAAACCTTTTGGCCAAAGTGCATCTATTTTTTTTTTTCTAGCCAAATGCTACCTCCAGACTAAGAATTTAAGCAATGACAAACATAGCAATAAAAAAATTGTAAATCAATGTATATAGTGGTTTATTGCAGACATAAACTCTGTCTTTGGAGAGACAAAGTGAATTCAGTAGACTATTGACCTGTGGCAGAATCCTTAGAAAATAAAACCGTCCAGAGACAGTTTATTTTACTTTATTAAAAACTTGTTATTTTATATCATATGAGATGTTGGACTTAAGCCATACACATTCACTCCCTGAACCTTCTCACATCTATACCTGGTGTATACACCTTTACTGCAAATAGGAGCTCACCACTTTAATGTTTTAAATGAATTTTTCCAGCAGAGGCAATACTACACAACATTTGGACTTGTGTTTCAATGATTTAACAAGGACGTGAGCAACAATGGCCAGTGGCAGTGTGAGACCTAAGAAGATGAGATTGTCAGAACCAAACAAATGAGATTTGTAGTGGTTTTATTTTTTTTCTAAATGATTATTTTCTACTGCAGGTAAGAAAGTTGCAAGGCAGGAAATGTACTTTGAAAAATGATTACTGCTACAGGCAAGAAAATATCAGTGCAATGTGCATGTACTGCAGATTTCTTTACCAATCTAAATTTTGATCTGTTTCCAGTGTTAGTTTCATATTCCTCCAGATGACACATTAAAAAAGAGAGAGGAAAAAAAAAAACCCACAACCAAAAGTTTTAAAAAATGGTGCAGCCACAGAGATAACAACACTAAAATAAACCTCCATGCATACATTATTTTAAGCTCTACTTTAATATTTCATAATACTTAAAACCAAGTAGATTAAAATATTTTGTAAACATCTGGATCAAATAGCCCAGGAAAAGTTCAGCTAGTACTTAAAAAAAAATGAGGTGACATCTGTGGAGGTAAAAATAAGAAAGACATGATCCTTGCTTTTAAATTTCCACCTCTGGAAGTAGTCCCACCAACTAACTCTAGGCATCTGTACATGGGCGCCTAAGTTAGAACATCTTTCCTCAGACCTGAATAGCTCTGTGGAGGTGAACTGACTCTTTGGTGCTGGTCAATACGTATACTTTAGACTTCAGCTCTGTATCACCTATTGGAATAGATGACTGAAAGCAGGGGGATCTGCTTCCTAGTGTGGACACTGAGTTTCATGTCTGAAGTGAGGTGGTGTGAATACACTTATTTGTATGGATGGGGCTCATCTGACCTATTGCAAACATCTATACATGGCCTGGTGATCTTCACTGCTTGCACAGTCAGTGAGAGAAACATGGTACCACACACCTCACCCGAAAAGGAGGAGTCTGAAAGTGAACATGTGCTCTGTCTCTTCTCTGACTAAATTGGGAATTTAAGGTATTTTAAATTGAGAGATATTTTTTTTTTTTATGGTGTGCATAGCTCAAGTTAAATAAGATTAAGTCTACCCTATACATCTGGCATTAAACTCCCCACCTAATCTTATGAAAATTTTGTTAGCTGATTTAGAGACAGGCTCTGATATTAGCAGAAACATAGTTGCCCTAACAGTTATTTATCAACTGTGATCTTTTCAATATTGAACAAAATCTTTGCTAAACAACATCGTTTAAACTTTTCTACTTCCACTGTGAGAATGAGATTTAGAAATTACAAATCTGTTAGCTCAGTGATCAATATATACTAGCGTTGTTTTAGATAATTGTATATAATCTGAAAACATTCCAGGGTAATTTCTAAAATATTTGTATGAAAGCTTCATTGCTCTGCCCAAACAGAAAGCTAAATAATGACTGAAGTAATCCACAGATTCTGTTAAAGTAAAATTTTCAAATTTGGATACCTAAATGGAGGCATAACATCCATATTCAGATACCAAAAGGATTTATTAAAGTGTTTAGCAAATTCAGCTTTTTAAATTTGAATTAAACATGATCCAGCTGCCTAAACACAAGCATGTAGTGCTATTTGAGACGTGCTATCAAGACATCAACATGACCCCAACTTGTATGCCACAAGGTCTATGAGAAACCCTGCTCTCCCAGCTGGATACTGGAAACCAACCCCCTCAGTCCCAGGATGGGGAACTGACCCTGGCCCATAGAGGCAACACAGAACAGAGGAGGATTTTCAGATAGGACCTGGAAATCGTGTCCAGCTCTGTAGAGCCATGCTGCAAGCAGTCAAGTCAGAAAACTTTAACCTCAGTTATTGGAGTAATGCACTTAATGCCTTAATGTAAGGCACTTTGGAGCTCTATGTGGTCTCTTATACTAATGGAGATTGCTGATAACTTTTAATATCTTTAGTAAAACATCCAATCTCTGTGGGATTGCAATTATGCATAAAGAAGCTAGACAATGAACAAATAAAGCACACACTGCAGGCAAGCGAGATCAACTTAAGTTTGTCAGACGTAATGGAAAAAAAGGCTGCAGGTAGAGAAATGCACTGCACTTTGCTACCAGGCGTATCTCACTTACCCGTGCTATCTTTCACCACACAGGGAGGGTCTTGAGACACTTTACCAAAAGGGAAGATTTCATATGGAAGTAGTGTTACTGCTGTCACTATAGTACAAAGCAGTAACTATTTCACAGCACACAATCATATTATGAGATAGTTTAGACTTGGGAATTACAAAGAAAACACTATCTTTGCAGTCACTTGTGTGATTAATAACCATAGATGATAAAGAGCTAGAGCATTCGTTAGCCATCCATCGGTAACCAATTTTTGTATCACTGGAGCTTTATATCACTTTTCATATCATTTGATTTATACCTCATGGGGATTTGCACAATACATTAAAGTTAGTAATACAATTTACAGGCAAAACAGAAGTAAAATCTCCCTCATTTCTGAGGTTACTTAGATATTTCATCCTTTCCTCTCAGACTACTTCTCCCACTGCCCGACTTTTTACATCTTCTACCTGAACTTCTGTAAGGCCTTTGATATGGTCCCCCACAACATTCTTCTCTCTAAATTGGAGAGAGATGGATTTGATGGGTGGACTGGTCAGTGGATGAGGAATTGGTTGGATGGTCACATCCAGAGCATAGTGGTCAAGAGCTCAATGTCTAGATGAAGATTAGTGAAAAGTGGTGTCCCTCAGGGGTCTGTACTGGGACCATTACTGTTCAATATCTTCATCAATGACATAGACGGAGGGAGCGAGTGCACCCTCAGCAAGTTTGCAGATGACACGAAGCTGAGTGGTGCGGTTGACACACCTGACGGATGAAATACCATCCAGAGGGACCTGGACAGGCTTGAGGAGTGGGCCCATGTGAACCTCATGAAGTTCAACAAGGGCAAATGCAGGGTCCTGCACATGGGTCGGGGCAACCCCTGGTATCAACACAGGCTGCGGGATGAATGGATTGAGAGCAGCCCTGCCAAGAAGGACTTGGGGATACTAGTGGATGAAAAGCTGGACATGAGCCAGCAATGTGCACTCACAGACCAGAATGCCAACCACATCTTGGGCTGCATCAAAAGAAGCATGGCCAGCAGGTCAAAGGAGGTGATTCTGCCCCTCTACTCCACTCTCATGAGACCCCATCTGCAGTACTGTGTCCAGCTCTGGAGCCCCCAACATAAGAAGGACATGGACCTGTTGGAGCGAGTCCTGAGGAGGGCCACAAAGATGATCAGAGGGATGGAACATCTCTGCTATGAGGACAGGCTGAGAGAGCTGGCATTGTTCAGCCTGGAGAAGAGAAGGTTCCGGGGAGACCTTATTGCAGCCTTTCAGTGCTTAAAGGGGGCCTACAGGAAAGATGAGAACAGACTTTTTATCAGGGCCTGTTGAGATAGGACAAGGGGTAATGGCTTTAAACTAAAAGAGAGAAGATTTAGACTAGATAGAAGGAAGGAATTTTTTCAGAAGGGTGGTGAAACACTGGCTGAGGTTGCCCAGAGAGATGGTAGATGCCCCATCCCTGGAAACTTTCCAGGCTAGGCCTGGGCTCTGAGCAACCTAATCTAGTTGAAGATGTCCCTGCTCATTGCAGGCGACATTGGACTAGATGACCTTTAAAGGTCCCTTCCAACCCAAACTATTCTATGATTCTGTGACCTTCAGGTTTCTCTTTCTTTCTTCATCCTTCTCCTCTAGTTGTCTTCAGCAAGTACATCATGTTACTACATAGCATCATCCCTCAGTCCTGGTGGATCCTCCCTTTTCTTCAACTATTCTTGTGAACAAACACAGTTTTCTCGGTGTCTTTACCCACATTTCACTCCTTTAGCTTGTTTGACACTTCTGCTAGCAGCATCTTCAACAGTGCTGCTCTAGAAAACAGTTATTCATGAAAGAGACTGGTATTAGATGAATATTCCCTTTGTAGGACTGAGAGGACTTGCTTAGACATTCTCGTTCGTATTTGAGAAGAGATTTACAAAGCTGCTATTAGTAGCCCATATTGATAAACTGTTACTATGGTCTGCAATGAAGTGTTGTCCCATGCCAACCTTTATTTTCTCAGACAATGTCTGGGTGGGTTGTGTAGGCCAGGGACGATTCCCAGTCAGCAATTTGAATGTAAAACCTTCTTCATGGTCAGTAAGTTTAGGTGTATAGATGTAAACCAAATGTGTCTGATGCATCAGCACCAAGGAACAGCCCTGGTCCTTTTAATTTAATAGTACAGAAGTAATTCTACATCCTAAATAACAGTCGGGTCAGTGACCCCCTACAAAAGTCCTTCAATACACAGTGAAACTGGAGAAAGTCTAATACAAGCTGCATTCTGAGATGATATAGCTCTGAGGAAGTCTTCTGTGTTCCCTGGCTGACTTTCTTCCATATGATTTTGCTGCTAAAGAAGATTGCTGTGTGGATTTTAGGGATCTTTGAAAGTCTCTGCATAAATGTCCATTGGCTTCTGTGGAGCTCCTCAGAAGTACAGTCCGGTTGCAGCCCTTGCTGATAATTCAACTGGTTTTTGTTTTGTTTTGTTTTGTTCTGTTCTGTTTGCTTGGTTTTTTTCCATTCAATTTTGTCAAAAGGAAGGGGATAATGTTCAGCAAACCATCTCAAACACTTGCGCTTCTCCCCAGCATTTCAATTCTGTGCTACCCCAGCTGGAAATCCAAGCAGAACCCTGTCAGATTCAAAAAACTCAAAACGACTGCAGACTATGTGTCAAGGAAGAAGAAGAAAAGCAGACTTGACAATCAGACTCCTAGTCACTAATGATTAATCTGCCCAAACAAGCCAGATAACAAACTCATGCCTGGACACTGGGGACCATAAAGTTTCCCTTTGCACCTCACTTTTTGTGCTTGTTCAAGCAGATCTCACTCCCACATTCTGCGATCATTTCTGCAGGCTTTGAAATACTTTGGAAAGTCTTGGTTTCCTATGGTTAAGACAGCCACTTACATTGTTTAGTCTAAGATTGAACTGTATTTATATTGCTCTTTAGATGAAACATCTCTGAATACCATGCAAACTGTGTAAGATATAAGCCAAGATTTTCAAGAGTTTCCACATTTAGGATATATGTTCACATTTAGGATATTCAGTCGCTGTCCAGTTCTAAGCATATTGGGAAATGAAGCTTTTTTGGAAGTCTCAGAACTGGTGTTTTCAGTAACCTGCTATTATTTTAGCTGATCACTTAGCTTAGGTAAAACTTTAAAAAAAAATCTCAAAATTAGTTCTTCTTAAACCTGTTAAATCTAAATAGTTATGTGGTTTTATTACCTCACTAACACCATGTCTTTTCAGGAAATGAACATTTAATTTTCAATTTTTCCATTTGTGCTGTTCCTTTTGGTTTGGTTTGTCACCCATTTCTTGATCCCTCACAACTTTCAACAATGCTGCTTCATCTGATGAACATCACTTAGGAGAATGAATATATCTGACATGATTAAAGATGCTGTAACCTTTCCATCAGTAACATTTAGTGAAGTATGTAGACCTTCAGGTTTCAATATCTTGCAGTCAGAGCAGTGGCTTTGCTAGTTCCCCGAGATATTTGGATTTTTGAAGAGAAATGCTGAATAAGCCCAGAGAGTGCAATGTGTTCTGGACACACTTGACTTAATGTCCCTACAGTAGTCCTAGTGCAGGTATGACATTCATGTGTGCACAGCATGTGTGGTCTAGCCTGTCCTCAGTGTGTCAGACATACTAGTCATGAACTCTACAGCAGATTTCACCAACAGCAACGAAGGAACCCTAAATACTCATTCTGACATTAGTCAGTCACAAGCATGACACTGAGTAGCACCCAACCTCATTCTTGCCCTGTGGATCCTGGTGTTTAGCCTGTTCCTTCTCTCAAAAAATTTCTCAAAGACCTTTCAAAATGCTAAGTGTTAAGTCTTAATATATATGTTGCCATAGTGATTATTTCCTTTTATCCACTGCACTAATGACATATAGAAAAGTCCAAGGGAGTAGGGTGATGTAATTTTCTTCCGCAAGGGTCAGGTTGGCTGGTCCCCCTCTTGAGATACCCTCCAGACATTTGTTATTCTGGCTGCAGTTGTTTACATATGACATTTACTACCTTCTTCTGCTTTGGAAGAGTGGGTATTTTGAAGACAGACTGCATATTTTTGTAGACTTTTTTTCCATACTTATGCTCCCTTAGAACTCCCAGGTGTATCATTTGGGTCTGATTAATTTTATCACTTTATAAGTTATTATTTCTTTTCCTGACATTTCAATATCCAAAAATATTTCCTTTTCTATGCCAGGAAAGAACAAGTTCAAGGTAAGTATTTACCCAGCAGTCTCCTTCATGAAACTTATATAAAAAAGCTGCTAAGCCTCTCATCAATGTGCATATAGTCCTTCATAGATCCCTTTAGCCCCTGATGATTCAGTGGAATTATTGATCTCTTGCAGACTTCCTGATTTTCATTTGTTTTCACACCATTAGCTATTTATTCTTTGAAATCCATCTTGGCCTTCCTAATTTTCTTCTTACTTAATAACTGTTTCCTTAGTTTAACTTCCTGTCCATTGGCTTCATAAGGGTCAGATAATAAAGGATTTTTGTTTGACTCATTTTGCTATTTGGAAGTTGCCATTTAATCATGTCAGATAACTTCTGGCCTCCTTTCTGTTCCTCCTTTCCCCTTTGGTTTGTGCCTCCTGATTCCATTCCAGACTTGATTTGTAGAAATGTTTTTTTTCATAACTGAATTTGCCAGTTGCTTTATTTTTAACTGTGGGATATTTTGTCTGATTTTCCAGGGATTTTTTAATCTTCCTTGTAAAGATTTGTTCCACATTGCTCCTTCTGGGACTCTTCCAGTGTCCTTGAGTAGAAAGGAACTATGCTGTGTTGGCAGTTTATTTAGAGGCTCAGGACTCTGACCCATGCTGTCTAAGACAGTGTTGCCCATAAGCGACTCCCCTCAGCCGCATGGCCTGCCTTTCTGAGGAAAGACACTATCCAACCCCAAATTTGGAGGAGTTGAGAGAATGCCTAAGTTCCTGGCACTGCAGTTCACTGTCTGAAGCCTCAGTAAAAACTCACTTTCTTCAGTGATTTAAGACACATCCTTTGGCTACTGGACTATGAACTGGAATGATTCAGTAAGCATTATCCTTCTATAGAGATGAGACAGGTAGGTAAGAGATAATGTCTTAAATAGATTATTGGAGGTCATCTCTCAAAGTCCTCTCATACTGGCACTTCTTGAATTATTTTCTATGAACTACCTCAGTCAAAGACAAAAAACCTGGAAGAGTGAGGATGCCCCTTGCAGGTCTGCATATTCCACATCCCCTTCTGTCAGCCCACATTTCAAACAGACTCTCTACCTGTTGTCCCAACAATTTGTAACTGTAATGTGGACACCATACACACCAAGATGGTGCCGACACAGTCTGTGCATTTCACTGAGCAAGTCTCTCTCTCCATTTTGAGCCACGGTTAGGGTTTGGTGGAAACTAGAAGACGCTATTTCCCAAGACAAATTCGAAAAATACACTCTGAACTCATGGCCACTTAAGCAATACACTGCTCACCAAGGACTTTATGGATAGCTTAAATATGATGACATTGCTGTTTCCATCCACTGAATTCTTAAAACTATGCTTCTCCTTTTTTGGGCTTGAAAAAGTTAATGGTCTTTTTCCCTTCTGTTTTGAAAAGGGAAAATATGTGGTGATGGATTCTCCTAATGGTGATTCAGAATGACATGTTTGCTTACAGTAATTTGTGCAAATTGGAAATCCACTTTTCTCCCCAGGAAATGAAATTATTCCCAATGTTGACATATTTCCCTGGACAGTTGAAATAAATGGGCAGTTCACGTTTCTTGGAACCATGCTGCAGGCTGCCTGCAAACTTATCTTATTACTTACAGGTAGTCAATCAGTTGTGAACCAGTGTCACACAAGGTGAAGGCTTTGGAGTGTAGTAGCTGTGTATCTGGCTGTGCTCTTGGAAAGCTAATGTGAATTGTTGCAGAGAAGGTTAACCTTAAGCTAATAGAGCAATCCTCTTCTACTCAAGCACAGAAGAAGCACATACCTAGCCTCACCTCCATCACTGTGTATTTGCCTTATGCACTAGTTTTGCCTGGTGTGTGCAGAACATTGGTTCGTTTCAGTATTACAAATTTCCTGACTCATCCACTCCTCCTTTCAGTTTAATTTTATTTTTCAGTCTCACATCATTTATCTCCAAAGGTATGTTTCATTACCATAAGTGGAAAATATTCTTAGTTGATTATGTCATATGTAAAACAGAAGACAAAAGCTAGTCATGCATAGAACTTTATTATTATAAACCCAACATGTGTCTCAAAGTTGTTAATTTTCAGTCCTCAGTTTCTTATTATTTTTACACAGACTACGTGGAAAAATTCCAAATGCAGGTGGTGTATGTAATTTGTCAGGTACTGCAAACAGTAAGTCTTTTGTATAAAGACAACAGTTCCAGTTCATGCGGTTTTATCTGCATACAGCCAACATATCGTGAACTTAGCAACTTCTTAACATACTTTAAAATCCCCTTTTTTTCTGAACAGGAACAATGAAAAGAAGGAGCTGTGAAATGCATGAATTCAGTATATTTTCAGTGGCATGATTGTTATCATTTTTTATATTGCATATCACTAGCTTTTTTGTCTTGAATGACAATATTTCTGATGGTCAAAAAAACCAACCAGAAACAATTTTGTTGCATGCTAATTCTAATAATGAAATATGAACGTGATTATAATTGTATGCTTTCCATGAAGAAGCATCAATAGTTCTGACTGAATATATTCAGTATATTAGAAAAGCTATTATAAATTATGCATAGTATAAATATAATTAAAACATTACCCAAAGGCTTTTTATCATTACTTTCTGATTCATCTCTTTCCTCACACTGTCTACCCTTCCCATATAATTTCATATCTACCCACACAATAGGCTATTGATATATTTGCACTTTTGCTGGATTTCAGTAGCCATTCAGCACTGCCTCCATTCTCAAGACTTTTGACCGAGTGCCACCGATGATGTTGGCATTGACGTGTAGACAGACAAGTGATTCCTAGGAAAGACCATAGACAGAACAAGAAGGATGCTAAATCCTGTCTTTGCGATCAGCTAAAAGAACGGTATCTTGTTATTGTTTTGTTTTGTGTTTTTAAATAAGATAGCAAAGACAGCACGCTTTGAAAGGTATGTGATAGTTCAGTGTTTCTGAACAGTGGTTCCAAGGCCAAAAGACATGGAGTCTCCATCTGTGGAGATGTAAGCACACCACAGTGTGCTTTGTGCAGCTCCTGCTGTGGCCCACAAAAACTGGTGAGGACGCTGGAAGCAATGGGGAGAGGTGGATAGGTTTGATTCCCCCTGTTTTGCTCATCCAGAAGCTTAAGGCTCAACGCAGGAGCCTCGGGGTGAAAGTCCATGGCCTGTACTACGCAGCTGTTCGGTGTAGCTCATTGAATGGTCTTTTAAATGAGCAAAGAAGAGACTGGTAGCACTTCTGTTCCTTGATACACAGACAGATAAAAGGCATTTGTGTATACGAGTAAGACATATATCCATCCTTTAAGAATTTATTACTCCCACACCTTGTGAACTGCTGCTTGCTATATTAAAAATTGTATTTATCCTTATCTTATTCAGAGGAACAGAGAAGAAATGGAAATGAGGGAGATCTTCCTATGTATCTAATCTAATAAGACTTACCTTTTTTACCTGCTGCAGTGCGCAGTTCCTGCCCTCCTGCTCACCAGCGCAGATAATTGAGAATAGGAGAACATAGCCTGCTCTTTAGAAAACAGTGCGTGTTGCACCAAGGACACCATCACAGGCAGGTTCACCATGGTGTGCCAAGTAGGACTGTGGAAGAGGACAGGCAATATCAGGAAGATATGGCTCTGCACACACCTCTGTCCACAGCCAACCAGACTTAGAAAAGGAAATCTGTTGCATCTTTAAAAGGGAGCTGTAGTGTATCTTTGTGCCCATAAGAGGAACATAATTAGGATCTGTCATTATGACACAAATGTCTTTTCCAGGGCTGCTTTTAGATTGAGTCAAGACCCTGCCGATTTTTGCCCAAAACCTCAGACTAGTGCTATGAAATAAAAAGAATAAAAATGAAAAAAAAATAATTGAAAATGTGCATTAGTCTTTCCTACATTTCATTTTCACTCAGATTAATTTCCATGTGATTTTGAAAGGCACATAAGGAAAGTATTTACACTCTGAGGTGAATTGAAAAAAAGTGAAATTATTACTCAGGGAAAGGTATTCCACTTTTGCTGGTACTCCACTTGTGCCAGGATTTTTGATAAGTGATGGAATCAGTGTCATGCATAGATTGCCGTGAGAATTAAGTTTTATTTCAAAATCAAAAAACCAAAACAAAAAATAAACCTTGCATTTACAAATAAACTAGTTTTTCATCGTCTCTTTATCTATCCTTCGGGAAATTTACATTCTTGTTTAAAAATCATTTGAAAAGAGAAATAGTGCAGATATTATTCCAACATAAATCAAAATATAAAAATAACAAAGTGTTAAATGCCTGCACATCTAAGAAGTTCCAGACAATTGCAGTTTTTCTTTCCAAACCTTCAGTAATAAACTCAATAACAATGCCTAGTTTCCATAAAAATATTTCACTTACTATTTGACAGGACTGTTTTAATATTGCCTACAAATTAGCAAAGATGTTTACTTCTCCCAGTGTTTTCCTATAACTGCAAATGCCCTTGCAGAATGCTTTTTCCATACTAATTTTTCAACATTTAAGCAAAGAAATGGAGGAGAGTGACCTAAAGCCAAATGAAGTAAATATGCATCAGCCGGTCGTTCATGTGGCCAAACCAGCGTGTGGTCCCCGTGTGCCTCCTACACGAGCAGTCACTTATGCATGCCATCAGCTCTCATCGATGCTCTCTCGAAGCTGTCAGACCTAGTCCATGTGTGCTGAAATTTAAATGCGTGCATCTGTGGATGGCCAGAAATGCTCCAGATGTGGAAGTGATCACTACTGTCACATAATTTCAGACACTTGGGTTAACACCTGTGCTTTGATATGATCTGTCAGAAAGATTGTAAAGCAGTGAAGATAGCTGCTGGAGAATTTCTGCATACCTCTTACCCTGACATCCTGCAAAGAGCCGCTTACATGAGGGACTTCAGTCTGCACCTAGTACTTCTGGAATGAAAGAAAATTTATACGTAAACTTCAGGTGTTTTGCAGAACTAGGCATGGGAAGCTGTTTTTGACTGCCAGTATTTTTTAGTTAATAAGCTTCTCATCTGCCTTCCTTCTTCTTTCCTGGCTGCCTTCCTTCCTTCTTTCTTTCCTCCTTTCCTTCCTTCCTTCCTGCCTTCCCTGCCATCCTGCCTTCCTTTCTTCCTTCCTTCCACGCCTTCCTTCCATCCATCATCCATCCATCACTCTCTGTTCTTGAAGAACACCCAGTAAATATCAAGTACCACAAAATTTATGAGGAGGTTGCTAATATATCAGTAATGAGAACATCTTGTAGTCTCAGAAGAAAACAGAGAGAACTTTGAAGTATGAAATTGTAGCAGAGCTGCGGAGTAACATAACTGCTCATAAATCATGTCTCTGAGCACATTACACCATAGCAGTGGAAGGTGAACTGGGACTACAACCACTCCAGCTCTCTCTTTCCTGTTCCCACTCCTGGGAATATTGTAAATACCAAAACTTTTGATATTGAATTCAGAGATTCCTTTGCCAGGTTGTTTTGTGATGAAAATTCAGTTAACCTGAACTTGGGTTAAGGAGAGGTTGAGTTTTGGTTGGAAGTGTGGAGAAAAATATTTAAGTTCAACTGAGTTTTGCTTTAATTGTTCTAAAGTCCTTCCAACCCTGAATTGAAAGTGAGATGCTAAGAGGAACTAACAGAGCTTTGAGAAGACATACTGAATTCAAAGTGCCATTTCCCATTCTTTCATTTTGCTTTGGAAATGTCATAGCTCTATGTAATTTATTGGAAAACAGTAATTAGGATGGGGAAACCAAGGCACAGCAAGTTACCCAACTAGCCCAAGACGACATGGCACTGGGTGAAAAAATAAAACAAAAGAAGCGAACAAAAAAGAAGCCCAGATCTTATCTCCCCATCCCCCGATGTAGCCACTAGAAAATGATCCCACCCCCTAAATTTCCTCTCACAGGTCTGCGCTCTACAGTGAAGGACATTTAAACTTTAATTCTCCTCCAGCTATTTTCCAAAGCTTTTTTTAATTTTTTTTTTAAAAAAACGCTTATCAGCCCCTGGGTCTGTTTGAAATTATTTTGTGCCATCTGAGAAGTCTTATTTGCATAGGAAGATTTGATAGCAGGAGGGAACATTCCGTCAGAATAAAAGAGGTGCTCAACGTGCTGGCGTGTCCTTTGCTGCGATTGGTGCAACGGTATTGTGTAGAACTGTATTTGTAATGCAACCTTTCCTATTAGCAACTGACCTTTCTTCCTGATCAGCCCCTGTGCTTTTTAGCTTTTATATGAAGTGTGGAAAAGAAAAGAAAAATCCTCAAATGTCTTTTCAAGCAGAGTAATCGGAAACTAGCAAAGGACTCTGCTATGATGAGGGAAATCTAAAAATAAGTAACGGCAAAGAAAGCTGGCATACTATAAAGCAGATTTCAGGAGAAAATCCACAGTGGTAAAGAGACACACACACACACAAAAAAAGTTTTAACAAGAAAAATTAAAAGTTTGGAAAAGAAAATAAAGAGAAGAAAGAGTCTCAGTTATGAAAAATGACATGCAGAAGCTCAGGTATAGAAAGTAGCTGAATTAAATTAAGATTTCACAATAAAATACACTCTTTCTTGGCCAGAAACCTGCTCATAATTTATCGCAAGATTACAAGTGCAGGCACTATCCTTTATTATGCATCTCACCTGCGGCTGCCTCAGTGGGAATGGGATGCTGAGATTAAAGATTTGAGCAAAATATTCCACTGTGTTTTCAGTCAAGAAATCTGCCTGATAGCCTGGACCATGCCCACACTCAATTTAATCAAGATTCATTGGAGTTCAGCATTCTGTCCTTTGGGGGAAAAAAAACAGTTTAGGAATCTTGGCATAACAGTAGAGGTGTGATACAGCAATACTTTATAGTACAGTCTCTTCGCAGTGATTTGTGTGAATAAAGTCTAATCTAGCAGACTGCCTCAAAACCTGCCAGCTGCCCTGCTTGTGAAACATAAGATTTACCACAACGTCAGAAATAACATTTGTCAACTCATTTATCCACTCATGGACTAGGGCCAGCGCCAAATACTTCAGAATAAGATGAAATAGCTCTCACAAGAGACAGCTATATGATAATCTGCCTGAGTAATGCTCTTATCCTAAGTCTTAATAGTTACTGTTTGTCTTGAGCTTTGTATCACGAGGATTCATCTGCCTTTCTTCATCTTGGCTGTTTTCTTTACCTTAGCTATTCTGTCTCTTATTATTTGTAAGTATATACACTCCCTCCTTACCTCTGGCTACATTCTTGGTCTTGAACACTTCCAGTGGAAACTGGTTGCATGTTGAAATGGTGTATTGTGTGTGGGGGGGGAAAGTGAAATAATTATATTGGCTTTTGCCCCACCACCTTTAAAAGGAGACATCTGAGAATCTTCTGTTGACTTCTAAAATGACACCTTTTCTCACAATGTGAAAGATGCTGCTGTGGTTTGCTGTTATGTGGGGTGTCCTGTGCCCACGGCTGGCCCCTGATAAAGGTGAGTGGGAGCATGACACCATGTTGCATCTATCCTAAGCAGCTATTTTTCTTAAAGACTACTGAAATTTAAGGTACCAGCTAAACTTCGTAGCTTAGCAACTCCATTCATGTAAAGACCTGCATCTGAGGCTCCAAGCCAAATCTAGCTTTCTATACAAACAGAAGAGAGAGCCTGTTTTACAGGGGTTTATTATCTGACTGGTCAAGATAGAAGCAGAGCTGGAAAAGGTAATGCAAGAGATAAACGTTATGATCTAGAGAAGTTTGGCAAAACACCTTGTTTGCATCACAGATGACCTTTTGTTTTATCATTTGGCTGTCTTTTAACATTTTAGGGCAGGGTTTTGTTGGAGCAGGAGTGAGTGGACAAAAAAATAAAAATGTGAATGTGGATGTTAAGTGAGTGAAGGAAACGGGTGTGGGGTAAGCAACCTAACATTACTATCAAGTGGGAAGAAAATGAGATGGCGGACAGAAAGCAACGTCCACAGCTGAGATGAGTGAGACATTGGTGAGTCCTTCACTCTCCTGTTGCTGTTGGCTTATCCCATTGACCTCTCCTTTCCTCAGCTTACTCAGCTGGGACAGTAAGATTTCATACTCTTCCCTGCAAATTCTTGTTTTTCTCATCTTGGAAGCAGGTGGGGGTACACACAAGGAGAGAGGGGAGGAAATAACCCTGGCTGGATCACGATTCCTCTTTCCCCTCTGTAGTCTGCTCACTTTTCTGTGCCAGCTCTGCTGTGCACATGATGATACAGGAGGTACTTTTATCAGTGTAAACTTTACACCTTTTCCCCAAGGATCATAATGACCTGCTAGTTTTAACATTAATCTCTCTCTAACAATGTGAACAAATAGTTGCATGGTGGAGGTTTTTTTTAACCTCCTCACTATGGCTTGCTGCCACAAACTCCTCTGACGTTCTCTGCAATGACAGCTGATCTCTGATTCTCTCTCCTAAATGACTGCAGGCTCATAGAAGAAAACACTGTTTTTTATTTTCCCCAAGGAAAAGACAAAGGTTGATCCATGTGTTTAAAGGTACAGAGTTACCAATTACAAGTAATTTTTTTTAATGAATGAAACAGGCTTAATTCTCTTCTAAAACACATTAGTGCAATTCCTTAATTTCAGTGGTTTCATGCAAGTGTAGCAGAGCTGAAAATAAGACCCAGTATATGTAACTTGGTGTAACAGCACACATGGGAATTATTTAAGCATAGACTGGTGATATGACTAATGTTCCATCCTGACAGCCTGCTCTGGTGCCTCCCTCAACTTCGCTTCCAGTCTTAGAGCTTGTGAAGCACAACAGTATGCTAAGCAATGGAGAGTTCCTGAAAATAAACTCAATCTCTGGGGCAGATCCCTTCAACTTTCTGTACCTGTTTTCTTTCTGGCCCTTTGCCTGTTATAACATCAACAGTTAATTTGTTTGTCTGTTTGTTGTGACTGTAAAAATTAAAATATCTAAAAAATTGTGGAGCCAGCCCTGAAGTATTTCAGTTTGGAAACACTTCCAGGGTATTTCACAGGTAGTATAGCTTTGATATATGCATATCTCCTTTCTGTACATTAGCAGGCTGTTTTATGTCTTGATTGATGGATCATATGGTCTTTATCAGAAAAAAAGACAGCGTATTCTGGGTGTTCTCAGCTTCAGTGAATCATGGGAGATGTGGTTTGGCAGAGAAAGGTTGAATGATACAACTGGATTATAGTTATCATGAGGTACTCTGGCAAAATTTTGAAATACAGAACTTTCAATTATTGCATCTGGGCAATTTTTGTACTTCAATGTTAAAGTTGCACTGGAAAATAGATACCACCTCCCCTCAAAAAAGGCTTGTTGAAAATCCAATTTTCCATCAGCCCTTCTGACCACGCAGTTTAAATCCAACACTTTCAGCCAGCACTCCTCGCTACGCCTTTTCACAGAGACTAGATCTCCACTCTCAGCCTCTGCTCTGCAAGCAGTCATGCAGCCCTGATGAGAAAGGCCCAGAAAAACGCACTGCAAAATCTGGAGGCAGCCAGGCTTACCGCTCATTCTCTGTGGATAGAGGGATCCAGCTGCCTTGTCTGGGCATAAGCTCTAAACTTGAGACAGTGAATTTGCAAATTCAGTTGTATGTAAGTCTCTAAATGTGTATGTGTTACAGAAAAGGTTGAGACTTTAAAACTCATTTCCACATAGCCAGGTTGGTGGATTACTTTTTCAGAAGTCAGGAGGAGCCAGGCAGTTACGTAAAACCTTTTGAATGCTTGTTTTGTATACCTAATCTTTTTAGATACCAAAAGAGCCTGTCCATCCAGGTGAACCAGATTCTCTGAAGTCAGGGAACAAATCATGGATGCTGACCTGACCAGGAGCCCCTCTGATAACGTCTGCCTCCCAGAGCTAGTCAGACAGGGCACAAATCACATGCTCATTCAGTGTCCATCAAATTTTCCTCCCGCCACCCTACTGTGTCTGTGTTTCATCCCCATTTCTCAGCACTTTTTGCCCTTCCTACAAATCATGCTAATTTACCAAAATAATATAATAAAATCTTCTTCAGACAATGCGCAGGAAGCCTTGCCTGCTCGCAGAGACTATCTCTGCTGTTCAAAGGAATAGGAGAGTTCAGAACGTGTGCCTCTGAGTTCATCACTCATATTAATCCACAAGAATAAAAAATAAAAGTAAAATATATTATTTCATCAGTTATTTAAATGCCATGATCTATTGTTTTAATAAAGAAAAGAAGAAACCAAAAGGCTTTATATTTGGAGCAGTGTCAAAATGAAAGCTTTCTTCCTCTCTTTGAAATTAAGGGTGTTTTTTTCTTTTTTGAATGAACAGCCACTGCGTTTCTGTGTCATGCTGTCATTTGCATGAATGACTCTGAACTTAGGAGACCGAAATGTCAGTAAGTTAAGTATCAGCTGCTATGACGAGACTAATGATTTCATTAATAGTACAAGCTCTGCAAGGTCATGCCTGTGGCTCTCAAACCATGGAAAGATTTCCAAGAAAGATGAACGTTACAAGTATAGGGCTGAAGCCACAGGCAGCCAGTGTACATATTGAAGTAAGTGGATACTCTGGTTGGATGAGGGCTATATCTAATTCCAGTGCCCATTACCTGCCATGACATGAGGTTCAGCGTGTGGATGAGGGAACAGGTACGTCTCCCAGGGAAGTGTTTGTCTAGGTAGTGTTGGTCAAAAAGTGAGGTGCCATTAGGAGGAATTCAAGTATATGCAATGTTGCTCCTTAGTTTTGTATTATCAATAAAACTTCTTGTTGCTCAATATTTGGTTTCTTCTGTTCAGCTTTCTACTTGATGAACTTAGTAGCGTGGGGTTTTAAAAAGATCTCACTGTTGGTTTTTTCACTGAATGGAAGTTTTGTTTTCTCTGCACCATTATCTTATCACTTCTCAGCTCTGTCAGGTATAGTCATTCAAAAAAAACATAAGCTGAATATAAGTTTTTCTTAAAAATACTGATTATTTGTGATATATTAGTACAGTGAGGGGGTTGCACTACTGTATGCAGTCAAATCATGGTTCTAAGCTTTTTCTTTGCAGTTTTAGAGGCACACATCAAATATTGCATAGTCTACAATAAAAGCCAAAGATGCACTTACTATAAGGCTAAAAGGTATGAGTAGGGTAATCCTTTTTCTTTTGGTCATAGTGTTCCATCTAGCTATCTCTTCACCAAGTCCAGTAACCTGCGTCTGGTAAAAATATTTCTTTCAAAAAGGCATCCAAACTTGATTTGAAGATATCAAAACACGATATCATGGCTGGATCTGTACTATAAATGAGGAAGATGTGATGGTGAAGAAAGATACATTCACGGATATCTGTGCTGGCTTATCTGTTATGTGTTAAATGACCAACATGAAAATATAGCTGAGAATAGAAAGAGGATTGCTTTTATTATTTGGAATCTGGTAACCTCTAACTCCCTCTGTTTTGCCGGTTAGATGCTCTGAGATAATAACTGTATGCAGAATTTCACAGATATTAGTCTTAAGCTGTACTTGCTCTGGATGGTGAGCACACAGAAGGTCAAAACAGGCTTTGTTTGCACATGGTTGCCCACCATGTAGTTGGCAGGATGCATATGTTCTGCCCATCCATTTGAACTGAGGTCCTTCTCAAGAAGAAGAAAGGCTTCACTCTCTTGCACTGCAAGTGTTGTAGGTCACTGGAGAGTGGTCTACTGCAGCTGACACCAGCTGGTCTTGTTAAGTTCATGGCAGTGGTGTCTTCTACAGCTGCTTCTCAGCTTGCACCATGCCAAGGAGCCTGTGTGTGCCCAATGCTTTGAGAGTGGAGTCACAGTGCTATCTTGAGTACTTGGCAGTTCTTCCTGCCACAGACCTGTTGTCTTGGCTCAAGCTGCTGTGGCTTGTTTAGAGGCAACTTCGTACCTCATTAAACCCTCTCCAGATACTGCCTCAGCAGCTGTGGCTTGGAGGTAGAGGTAGAGTCCTTAATGCCAGAGTCAAATCTGACCCCAGCTTCCTTACCATGCTTGCGTTTGCATGCTGTTTTCTGCACAATGATTCCAAGATGAAAGAGGATCAGACAGCAACAGGATGGCTCAGGGAAAACCCAGTGGAAACGCCTGCACCTTCTCACCAGCTGCAGTTCATTTACTTACCCAGAGGAACTGTGTGGCTGCTAGTGAAGGAATCCCTAGCTGTTCTTTTCTGGGAAATCTTCATAGCTGTTTTCTGTAACTTGAAATTGTACATACGCAGGATTCAAGAAATAAAGCTTATCTTTTCTTGATTTAATTCAGTGTTTTCCTCCATAGTCCCTGCAGGTCCTGGCATCCCAACTCATCATTTCATAAGCAAGTCTACTTCTTGCTGACTTCACAACACTGTCAACCATCTTCTGTCCAGGATTTTATTTTATCAAGAGAAACTCAGTAAGTATGTACTGTCACAGTTACAGAAAATCCATGAATCTGAGAGAAATGCTGAATTCTTGGACATGAAAGCATCTGAAGGAGAATCAGAATGAAAGCTTAACATTTTGGGACCTGCCTTGCAATGCAACATTGCTATCTGATACCTTATTCAGGTTTATTAACCCTGCCATACTTGTCAAAGATGGAAAAGCACATAGGATCTGGCTGAATGACCAGAAATGTGTAAGAGCTGACAAGTGGTTGAAAAAAAAATAATACAAAAAAGTACACGTGTCATCCATCCTAATCATGTCACTGTGGTCCTCACTGGTGATAAATCATGTAATCTTTTTGGTGGTCATCTTTTCCATGGAGATCTAAATGATATTCCTTTCTTGTAAGAAACAAACTGGCCTCAGGAAAAGTATTGGGATGTTCAGCTTCAATATTCCATTTAGGATGCACTCACTGTAGTGACAGTCCCTGCAGCACCACAGTGCCCATTAACAACCTTGTCCTTCTTGCAGACCTTCTTTGCAGTAACAGTTATAGGTATGGTCTGTTTCTAGTGCTTTTGGTGTTTAAAACATAGCACAGATGGTTATACATATGCTGTTAAATGTGTCCACTCTGGGGAATAATCCCTGGTGGCCAGGTCAAGTACAACAGAGCGGTTGCAGCACACAGCTTGGGGCTGGCCCCTCTACAGTGAACTTGCCATATTGTCATTCCAGGATTCTTGGAACAATTCTGTGGAGGTCCCCATGGTCCTAAGACACAATTTTCACTTGTTGTGTATTTTTTCAATTCAAAGTATCAAAAATAATGCAGGATCTGTGCTGTATCCTGTGAGAATTATGTATTTATAAGATAAAAAAAAAAAGCTAGTCTCTTTTTTCTGCCCTGGAGTGTGACATAAGAAGGTGTAGTGATGCTGGTGGATTGAAAACCTGCTGGGATAGTGTTAGAGGACTATATGTTCAGTGACACAAATCCCAGTCTCATCCTTACTACATATTACGAGAGGTTTCTTTGGAGAACTCCAGAGCACACAAGCATGTTTTGTTTCAGAGAGATTTTGTTGGTTGACTCTAAAGGAGAGCCTACCACCAGTTATTAAGTGTTGATGCTCAAGGGAACAGGGCTTGGAAATGAACCTGGTAGGTTATTTGACAGTGGACTTCAAAACCACTGGCATAGTAGACCCCACCGCTAAGCACATTGCCAGTGGGGAACTTACATAGCAACTTCCATCTGTTGTCTGAGGTCAAGTATTTCCTTCCTTGTCTGGCTTGGATGTCAATGGGAATAAATGGAATTGGGGAGACAAAGGGAGCATCCATGGCACTGGCTTGCAGCTTGGACAGGGATGATTATCCCAAGCCATGTCCTTGCTGTCACATCAGAAACAAAGTTTGAATCAGAAGTCTAATGCAAAGGGAAAATCCCATAAAGCGTGGTCTTATGCCACACAAGCTACAAGGTGAAGGGCCATAGTTCAAAAGATCTTGACTAAAGTCCTTTTGAAGAGAAACTTCAAGTATGGACTTCCAAATTTGTATTTTAAACAATGCTAGTGACATTTGAGGACAGGGCCTATTAGGGAAAATGAGCAGAGAGAGATTAAAAAAGCAGTGGTGTAGATGGACACAAGAATAGATACAAACAAGTAGAAAAACTATGTCCTGGCTCAGTGCTCACACATCGTGGCACGGGTGTTATGATTCTATGATCTGCAACTAGTAGCCCTACAGACAGTTTTAGCGTATCATCCAACCACAACCAAAGAATGCAGCATCTCCTTTAGGAGTTTTAAACCATTGGTTAATCAACTTCATTTTTAAAAATATGTGCCAAATTTCCAATTTCAATTTGTGTGGCTGAAGCTTGTAGTCATTAATTCTTGTTATGCTTTTCTCCACTACATGAAAGAGCTCTATTTTCTCCTCATTAACGCAAACATTTTGTAATCATCTCATCTCCCAGTCATTTTTTGATAAGCAGAACAGATTCAGTTCTTCAGGTCTCCCACAGGAAGGCATGTACTCCAGCCTTCTAATTATTTTTGTAACAACTTTTTGTACCTATTCCAGTTTTTCCCCAGTCTAGGGACCACATCTGGATACAGTGTTCCTCTCCTGTTTTTTTAATACATGAAAAACAAACAAATAAATAAATAAATAAAGACAGGAAGGAAAGGAAAGGAAAGGAAAGGAAAGGAAGGAAGGAAGGAAGGAAGGAAGGAAGGAAGGAAGGAAGGAAGGAAGGAAGGAAGGAAGGAAGGAAGGAAGGAAGGAAGGAAGGAAGGGTCTTTCTGTTCCTCCTCCATCACTAATTTGTTCAAAATCCTACTAATGTATATTACCTATGGCATCCAATTTGAAGTTCCCACTGAGTGACTTCTGCATGACAATGCCTAAATACTTGTCAGAATCAGTGACTTTTCAGAATATAATTCTACCCTCCTATGCTCTGGCTTTCATTCCTTTTCCTAGGTTGGCATTTGGATGTAGTGAGATTTCTTTTTGTCTGTTTGGATGGGTGGAGGTAAGCCAGAGATAGAAGTTGTTCCGTATGACAGCCTCAGCCTCACTGTTACATATCGGTCAGGCAAGCTTTAGGGCACCTGCAAACTATAATGTCTGTCATTTTGAAAAAGACAGTTAAAAACAGTAAGAGGAATTATGCAGGAGCAAGTGGGAAGGGCAAGGAAACACATCTTTTCCCCTTTACGCTTCATTAGGGTGTGTACGTCTATGCATGACTGAGAGCTGTGAAAGACTGAAGCATAGTGGTCTCCTCAGGTTTCTCCCTAGTTGTCTCCGTATCAGTACTGACCTCCCTTCAGGAAGTGTTCTGCCTCTTTCCCTCTCTCCAGACTTTTACCATGTCTTGCAAAAGCCCTATTATTGGCAAGAAAATAAGGCACTGTGTTGGTCACAGTCAATAAATCATTGTGGTTCACAGGAAAAGGAAAAAATCTGTGGACAAAACTAGGATTTTTTAATGTATAATAGGAATAGAAAATCTTTGACAGATTTAGGTCTTGTAATGACAGAAGAAGGTATTCATTAGAAAGGCACCACTGGGATGCATCTTTGTGAGAATACGTGAGTTAAAACAATGGCTTTCTTTGATTCTACACAAAATCCAAACCCAAATAAATAAATAAAATACAAAGGTAATTTATTTCATTTTCATGTTCTTATTTTTTCACGGGAAAATCCTAGAGTTTGATGTTTTCTTCTCATGCTGTCACAAATATATTCTAATGGCGTTTTATGTTTTACTGCAGTGCAGCATGAATTCTCCTGCCTACGTGTGTTCAACAACAAATACAAAACAGGCCCGACCTGCAGCAAAAACAGTCTCCCAACAACATTTGACTTTTGTATTTACAGCAGAATTTCATTCAAAGCAAGCAAGCTCACAAGACTGAGTCTAATTTTGTCACATCACTTGGAGATCATAATGCTCCAGTGCCCCTGTTTTGAGGAAAACAAATTTGAAAGATTTTCTAGAACAGTTCAACCCACATATTTAAATGATACAATTGAATAATGGAATAGTTAAGCCATTTCAGCTGCAAACGAGTTTGCAATAAGATTTATAGACAGAGGGTAGGCTCACACAAGTGCATTCACAAATACATTTTTTTTTCCATGTAGACCAAAGTTTGCTTACATAGATTTATGGTAGATCTTAAATGTTTCTCTAGGGTTCTTTGCTTTCAAGCGAGAGGAAAGAAATAGAGAAACGAAATCTCTTTAGCACTCCTGTTTCCTTTCTGCATCACCTCTAAATCTTTTTTTTGATTTATGCCAGTAGTTACTTGTGTCACAGAGTACCAAGAGCAGAATAAGTCTGCCTGTAAGACCTCCTGTCCTCACCAGGCTGAAGCAGTCAGTATAACGCCAATAATTAACCTTGGCTATGTAATATCCTCAGGCAGTTTGACTGTGACAACACTGCCATGATGACGTGGAAGTTACTACTGTGACATGAAGGGCTGACACAGAAATGGGCTGTTGGCTTAACAGTTTGGGTTTTTTTCCACTTCTACTGGCATAATGAAAAATACCATGCCTTCCTGCAAACCTTGGCTCTCATATCCATGTTTAGATGAAAGAACAGCACGATCAATAAGTACCCTCTAGTGAATTTGTTCCATCATTTAAACATCTTTGCTTGTTGCCAGGTTTTCATCCATGTCTCATAAGAGATAACCGCTCTTTGTTACACTCATTCCACAAAAGATATAGAATGCTTGTAAAAGGTGTAGCTGACTGAAGGTTATAATAATACTGGTCTAAAAGTTGCTTACAAGACGTTTTGTGTGGACGAGAGATCTTGTGCAGAATTTCATCAATTGGCTAGCAATCTCACAGAATCACAGAATCACACAGAATCACAGAATCACAGGGGTTGGAAGGGACCTCTGGAGATCATCTAGTCCAACCCCCCTGCCACAGCAGGGTCACCTACAGCAGGTTGCACAGGATGGCATCCAGGGGGGTTTGAAATGTCTCCAGAGTCAGAGACTCCATCACCTCTCTGGGTAGCCTGTTCCAGTGCTCTGTCACCCTCAAAATAAAGAAGTTTTTCCTCATGGTCAGATGGAATTTCCTGTGTTCCAGTTTGTGCCCGTTGCCCCTTGTCCTGCCACTGGGCACCACTGAAAAGAGTCTGTCCCCATCCTCTTGACACCTGCCCTTTAGATATTGATGAGCATTAATGAGATCTCCCCTCAGTCTTCTCTTCTCCAGACTAAAAAGATCCAAGTCCCTCAGCCTTTCCTCATAAGAAAGAGGTTCCAGCCCCCTAATCATCTTGGTAGCCCTCTGCTGTACCATCTCCAGCAGTTCCCTGTCCTTCCTGAACTGGGGAGCCCAGAACTGGACACAGGACTCCAGATGCGGCCTCACCAAGGCAGGGTAAAGCGGGAGGATAACCTCCCGCGAACCTGCTTGCCACACACCTCTTGATGCACCCCAGGATGCCATTGGCCTTCTTGGCCACAAGGGCGCATTGCTGCTTCATGGTCATCCTGTTCTCCACCAGGACTCCCAGGTCTCTTTCCACAGAGCTGCTTTCCAACAGGTCAGCCCCTAACCTGTAATGGTGCATGAAGTTTGCAACAAGGTGCAACTTGCCCTTGTTAAACTTCATGACGTTTCCCTCTGCCCAACTCTCCAGCCTGTCCAGGTCTCACTGAATGGCAGCACAGCCCTCTGATATGTCAGCCACCCCTCCCAGTTTTGCGTCATCAGCAAACTTGCTGATGGTACACTCTGTCCCTTCATCCAGGTCATTGATGAATATATTGAACAAGACTGGACCCAGTACTGACCCCTGGGGAACACCATCAGTTACAGGCCTCCAACTAGACTCTGCGCTGCTGATCACAACCCTCTGAGATCTGCCATTCAGCCAGTTCTCAATCCACCTCACTGTCCATTCATCTAACCCATACTTCCTAAGCTTACCTATGAGGATGTTATGGGAGACAGTGTCAAAAGCGTTGCTAAAGTTGAGGTAGACAACATCCACTGCTCTCCCCTCATCCACCCAGACAGTCATGCCATCATAGAAGGCTATCAGATTGGTCAAGCATGGTTTTCTCTCGGTGAATCCATATTGACCACTCCCAATAACCTTCTTTTCCTTCACATGCTTAGAGATGACATCTAGAATGAGCTGTTCCATCACCTTTCCAGGTATGGAGGTGAGGCTGACTGGCTGTAGTTTCCTGGGCCCTCCTTCTTGCCCTTTTTGAAGAGTGGTGTGACATTGGCTTTCCTCCAGTCCTCAGGCACCTCTGCTGTTCTCCACGACCTTTCAAAGGTGATGGAGAGCAGCTTTGCAATAATATCTGTCAGCTCCCTCAGCACTTGCGGGTGCATCCCATCAGGACCCATGGATTTGCGGGTGTTGAGTTTGTCTAATTGATCTCTAATCTGATCCTCCTCGACCAAGGGAAAGTCTTCCTTTCTCCAAATTGTCTCTCTTACCTCCAGGGTGTGGGATTCCTGAGGACTGGCCTTAGCAGTAAAGACTGAAGCAAAGAAACCATTCAGTAACTCTACCTTCTCTGCATCCTCTGTCATCTCCTTGAAAGCATGTCTGGTTAGGTATAATGGTGTGTGTTAAGATTCTTTTTAATTTCTCCCAAAGTTTTATACTCACAATGAATGTTTTGTTGTTATTATAAAGCAAAAGTTGGATTTTGTTTGTTTGCGTCTAGAAGACAGAGAAAGGAAATAAAAAGAAACAGAAGGAATGATAATTCCTATTTATAATTCCTATTTCCTGTTGTATTTGTTGTATTTGTGAAATAACTCAAGCTATTGACTTGCAGTTTTGAAGCAGATTGAGAAGAGAAATGCTTGTTTTCTGGCTCAGAGCTTGAAACAGAGCTAAAAATTAGTTTTGCATTAAATTTTTGGTTTTGTTCCGTACTTCTTGTGCGACCCTGGAAAGCTGTTGTAGGATGCAGGAGGTGAATGGATAATGACAGACTTGACTTGCATCTGTGTCAGAGACACTGACCTCTGTGTTCCTGGAGTGAGTGCCACAGGGGAACTCAGCTGAGGTCCTTAACCTCTGCAGAGCTTATTGGGTGAATGATCGTCATCTTGTACAGAAGCCATAAAGAAAAATAATCTGTAGCTAAAGAAAAGTCTTCATTGGCCAGATCAGGAGAACAAAATTAGGCATTTCTCTCTAGTTCTATTAGGAAATACTGCTTACTTTCTGTGTGAATGAAACACAGGATGCTTTTTTGGTGCTAGATCAGTCAGACCATGTTCAAGGCACAAGCTGTCCAGAAACCACATCACCCTCGAGCAAGTAACAACTAACACTGCAGAATAAATACCCATAGATAAATTTGCATACCTATAGCTGTCAGATGCTGCAGTGTCCTTCAAACACTCAAAAGTGGCTAGTCAGATGAAATACCATGAATACTACTTCCTACAGTATTACTAATGATAATTCTAGACTGAGTTCTCACCATGTTGGGCCCTATTTGTATTATTAGTGATTGCTCAGAAATGTCTTGCTGATCCCAGTTTGCTCATCTGTCTACTTCTTTTTTAAATACTGTGTTTGAGCATGGCATCAGCAGAAAATTGGAGAGCTGATTCAAGATCATTCTGATTTTTTACTTGGGCCATAATGATTATAACAACATAAGTATCCTCCAAATTCAAGACGTGTCATGCTTGTATTATGAGTTTGGACAGTATCAACAAACGAAACAATAATAATAATAATACCTGTTATAGAGAGGTATTTGTGTCTGGAAGTGTGTGAGAGTTAGTGATAACCTCTGACATTTCAAAAAGCAATTGTTTTCTGTTCGTGAGAGAACATTTTCTGCTGCACAGTAAAGAGTATCATGCCCTTCCTGTTTATCACCCAGAAAGTCTATTTAAGTTTAATTCATCCATACTGAAATTCTGGTAAGGCTTGAAGGGAATTATTTTGGGGCATTTTGACATCGTCCATTTTTCCTCATAAACTTTGTGGAATTTATTCCAAATAAAAGAGCACCTGCAGCAAGTACTGATTCCCAGGGAGTCTGAAAGAAGGATTAACACTCAGGTGAAAAAATGCTCAGCGGGAGTCATCTAGCTGTCTCTTCTGAAATGCTTGTGTGCCTGACTATTTCCTGCCTGGCGCCTACCTTCATGGTTCGTCTTCTCATTCAGTAGAAAGGAAAAAGCATAGAAGAGAATTCCCTCAAGAACAGAGCAGGAACACGTGTCACCTCCTGTAATTTTAGACTGTCATTGCCAGTAGTGAGAGATTTCTTATAAAACAGCAATAGCTTTTCTGCAAAGTTGAAAAGAAAAAAAAAAGGCAGTAAAAAGCACAGGCAGAGTCTTAATGTTTTGATTAGATTAGATACCTTTCTCTCCATATGAAAAATGAATCAAAACGCAAGCAAGAGGTAAGGAAGCTGGCAAGTCCCTTTAGTGACAACAGCAGCAGCTGCCTCACAAAACTGTAGCCAAGTCAATGGAGCACGACTTTCTCTAATGGACTGTGTTTGTGAAAGGAAAGTTTCTTCAGAGCTGAACAAAAAAGGAAGAAAAGCTTAACATTAAATTGAGTCAGCTGTAAAAACAGAGGGTGAGAGCCAAGCTTTAAAACACACATGCATCAAGGGAAAAACATAATCTGAGGAATCTACTCATCCGGGCTAAAACCCTCCTACTACTCTCCCGCAGATCCTCATTGGTAACTGGACTGACTAGATCCCGTACCTGCTGGTTACAGCCTGAGCTGGCCGCCCACACCAGTGAGTCCCATCCATGGCAATCACAGGCAAATACGTAACAGATGCTTTGCATAAAACAGCACGCAAGATTCATTGTGTTCACTCATGCAGCCTACAAGCCACACAACACTACCCATCCCATCAAAGCAAATATAAGACTTGGAAGAAAAAAAGATGGCCTAGAGCCTTCAAAATGTTAAAGGGTGAAGGAGAGCTGTCAGAGGGAATGACTGCATTTACACAGGTGTGACTCTACTGGAAACAGTCTTTCCCTCGTCTTTCCATGTCACTACATGACTTAATTTCTTTTACCTCCTACTGTCATCTCCCTCTCTCGGAACATAAAAGCATAAGAACAGACCTATTAGTTATGATTCTTGCACCCTGAAACTATTTTCATCTAAGGGGATTTCCTGAGGCTGACATGGTTTTCCATTTAGGAATACCTTATATGTATCTCTTCCAGCTTTCTCCAGTCTCTCATCTTGGGAAGGAGTTCCACAAATCTGTTGCCTGTAACCTGAAGAATTTCACTCTGTTTATTTCGAACCTGAGCCTGTTTAATTTCATTTGAAATTAAATCAAATTCAGTTCACCCCTCTCCAGAAGTTTGTTGACCCATTCAAAAAGCTCTTACCTACACCTAAGTTCTGCTACTCTCATTTTCTGTTGCAAGCTTCCACAGATCAACTTTCAAAAGTTGCTGGTTGATTTTAGAACCTAAAACAACTTGTTTTGCAGTGGAATTTAGTACTTATATCACTTTAGACCCAGACAGTTCAGCTTAGCAAGTTGGCTGACCATCAAAGTAGCCAGCTACAGAAAAGCTGTGCAGCAGAGCATTAGTTAAACACTTTTATTCCTTTTTCCATCCACATGCACAACAGGGCATAGAAAGGCAGTGCTCTTGAAGGCACATGAGTGCTGGTTTGTATTCATTGCCTGCACTCGTTTTCCTTCAGTCACTAGCTCCATGTCAAAGGATGCACGGGACTATCTCCACTCTTCTCAGCCTGGAACTCCACTGCATTTTTGAGTCCTCACAGGTAGACAAAATTAAAACAGCTCTTGGACTATGGGTGAAGGAGAGACCTGGGAGAGCTGAGTTTGTTAACCCTCCCTTGGCCACAGTTAATGCCGGCAGGGCTGGGATGAGAAGCAGGTGGTAACTGCTGCCGCGAGTTCACCCAGCATGGACATGGGTGCAAGTGCAACTGCAGAAGCTTTCAGTCTGGCTGTACTGGCAGGAGACACGTGGTGCTTGAATAGCACAGTTCCTTAGACGCGTACCGGAGGTGGGGCTGCAAACAGCCTTTCCCAAGGCTACTTCTCTCTCCATATTGTGCTGCCCTTGTCAGCTGTCTGCTTAGTCTGAAGCCAGACTCTCTGTATATGTTTTGTTCTGGTGGAGGGTCATATTGAGAAAGATTCCTCTTTTTGGTACTGATAAACAGCCAAAATATTTAGTTAACAGGCTGAACTAATGTGAAGTAAGATGATGGAAAAATGCTTATGGAATTCCTGCATGAAGTCTCTTTCTGTTGCAGCCAGTGAGGAAAGCAACAGCACAATGGGACAGTCAGTTCTTACAACTTCATAGTTACCTGGTCTGACACAGAGCAGCTTGAAGAAAGACCATTTTATCTGATACACAGGAGTGTGAAGAAAGACTGTTTTAACTAAATTATTTGCTCCTCAGTCCCAAGGAAAAAGACCTGTCCAGTCTGGAAAGGAGGGTGACATTTTCACCCAGTATAGCTGATTCCTTAAAGCCACCAAAATATTGCATAGTTTAGAGTGGTGCTGTCTTTCATAGTGTGAAACTCTGGAGGGATTGTTAAGGAATCTTAAAAATGAAAAAATGTTAAAAAGAAAGTCAGCAGAACTCAGGCCTTGATCCTGCATCTGTGAGACTTCACAGCAAAACCCCAGGTCTGTTCCCCATGATGAAAGCTGATTATTTTTTCTACCAGCGGCACTGTCTTTCTCATTAGATTTACAGGGAAAGGTGGATTTTTGGGAATCCTTTAAAAAACCCCATAACATTTCAAGGTTAGAACTGGGTGACCACTGAAAAAACTTGACCATTAAGATAGTTATACACTGTGAAACATTAATCTATGATGAACTGTAATTATATAAACGATGTCAGCCGCATCCCCCACAACCAGGGGACATTGCAGGGATAAGGCTGCCATCATTCCAGGCACTCTGCTAGCAGCGCTGTGGTCCATGCCAAGGTAAATGAAGAATTAAAAGGGGAAATAAAGACATCCCCAAGTGACATGGCTTCCTCATTGTCATAGAAAATGTTGCTGGCAGCACTGGTCTCCTAATCCTTCCTAATTCTTTCTCCACATTGAATGAATCAACTTTGTATTTGCTTTCAGTGCTTGCCCGGAGGCTTTATTATTAATTTATTAATATTTATCTATTAACATTCATCTGTTATTGATATAAATTAATTATTGTTAATTATTAATTGATCAATTGTATTTTCTTAGTGAAAAATTACAGTAGATCAACATTCAACCTGAACACATGACAAAAACCATTTGTGAATGGAATAGTAAGCCCAAAGAAGTGAATATTAAGAAGCAACTATTAAAAAGTTATTTAGCATGGAATCATGAACTGCTTTAAATGTTTAATTTTTACAGAATTCACTCAGATAGCAATTCCTTTGATTAAATTTTTCCTTTTTGGGTCCACGTAGCAATCCCAATGCTTTTCATGCAGTAATCCAACACAGCTCAAAGGTCCAACACTACAATGAGTTGTTCATGAACAATTTATTAATTAGTTAATTTGCAAGATCATATAGATTCTTTTGAGAAAAAAAAATAGCTGTTTCTTAGTTTATTAGTTGTAAATTATTCTCCTAATTGTGTTCTAGAGGCTCTAAAACACAAGCCATATTAGTAGTTGCATTTTTTCTTTCACGTTTTCTTTTGCTGCAATTACATACAACCTTCAACTTCATTCCTTAAATTCTTGAGTCGTGCCACTATTACCCCTGCACCAGCCCGAGGCACTGACAGTGGTTTTGTGTGAACTGAGTGCTCCCTGAGAGGCTTTTCCCTGACAGCCTGTAGAAACAAACTCCTCTTTATACGTATGGCTAAGTGCAGCACGGAAGCGATGCTACAAGCTCGCTGCATAATCCAGCAAGAGATGAGAAGATACATCCTTCATTTTCAGTGTCTTTTCCTAAATATCTTTGATGACGCTTCCAGAGTCCAATACTAACCTCAAAGCAGGACAGTGAGTGTTTTGCGTTATGGTCACTGGGAGATGAGTCAACATTATCAGTTATTTCAGTCCTAAATGGCTTTTACCCTCCACCAGTATGGGATGAATTGGATCCATGGACCTTGTTTTGGTTCTTGCACTGGTGCTAAATGTTGTAGGTAAAGTAGATGAGGTGGGATACTCTTGGGGTTTGCTTCTGTGAGAGGAGAATCAATTTAGCCCATTTTGGCAAGTTATTTAAGCCCTAAAATGTTTTGTATGCTTATGTGTTTAGAAGCCGGCAGAACTGAAGCCCACATCCCAATAACATTCCTATTTATTCCCTTCTTTAGGCAACCTTTTAAACAGGACAAAAGGTTCAATTAAACCTTAAGGCATGTGCACGGATGTCCTCTCTCCCCTTCCCTCTTCCTCCCCAATGACTCAATTTATTTGTTAAACTAGAATAAACGGCAAACCATAGAGAGCTGTCTATACAATGAAAAGGAGGTGAACAAAGCTAGGAGACTCTTCGAGGCAGCCTCAAGCAACCTGTGATGGGATATCTGAGCAACAGAAAAGACTTGTCTAGATGAGGCTGCGATCTTTGAAGTTGTAACCTCATGACATTCCTATGCCTCTCAACCACACACGTTTTCTCTTAAATCCTGGCATGTTCTCCTTTTTTCTCTCTTACACCTTTCCCTAAAACAAAACCCCGTAATTGATTTTGTATAACCACCTCGAGAGGAGAACAATCAATAGTTCCTGAAATTTAATGCAGCAATCTTTTAAGGTTGCAAATGGAAAAACGATTATGTGGGGCCAAATGCTGGGCCCAGGGCCCATCTGCCCCTTTCAGATATGGGCGGAGAAGGTTTCCTCGCATGCTAATGTGTTGTGTTGCAACAGGGGTCAATAGCTTCAGGCTTGATCTTGATTAGTATTTAACAGCATATTGCTGGAAAATGTCAGCTAAGACTTTTTAACTCTACAGACAAGTGAGGAAACTAGAACATGTGTTTGCTAGACAGATTCCCTTAGAAAAGCACCAATACCTGTAAAAGCACATCGTTCCTGGTCTCTGTGGTGCTTTAAAACACATTCCTTAATATAGTCTAATTTACATTTAATTCCAGAAAAGAATTACCTTGTTGCCACTGCCCGCCCCAACCAGACCCCAACTACCCAGCAGGTTGTATGAGGTAGACTGAGGTTTCATCACCTCTCCTGCTCTTCAGAAGCCTTGCTCAAAAGGCAGCTCACTGCAAAACACAGTCTCCCCTCTGCAAAATGCCGCAGGGCCAGATGCGATAATGGGAAACCTGAGGTTGGGGAAGATGTGGGCTGACAGGTAGCTGGGGGAGAGGGGTGCTGGCAAGCCTAAAGATGGCACAGAGGTTGAAGCAGAGACTGAATCAGAAAAGTAAAAGTGGCAGATCTTAAACAGGCTTGCCCATGATTTATACTGAAGGTGTCTCTCATTGTGAAGCATCCAGCCGCTCTTCAGGCGTATGTCATGCTCCTTCCTTGCATGCTCTGTTTAGCAATGAAGTCACTGACCTTTTTGTTGTCCTCATGATGCTTCCAAGGATTGAATGTAGGTTGCTTTCACCTTGCTGAATGCTGGCAGTCCTCTTCTCGTTATTAACTATTCTGGGTTTATATCAATTTTATAAGTCCATTTCTGGAGGCAAGAAAGCAGTGGAAGAGGATAAAAGGTATCAGAAGTTGCTATCAGGAGGTTACAGTGAAACAAAACGAACTGAAACCCTAGATTTCTGCACAGGAAAGCGAGCCACACAGGAAATGTCCTTCCTAAGGGCAGGTGCAGCCTGATCCATGCTACTGGATGATGGTTTTCTGACACCTAATGATTTATTCTCCAAGATCAGTACTTAAAGGGGGCTTATAAGAAAGATGGGGACAAACTTTTCAGCAGGGCCTGTTGTGATAGGACAAGGGGTAAGGGCTTCAAACTAAAAGAGGGAAGATTTAGACTAGATAGAAGGAAGAAATTTTTTACAATAATGGCAGCGTAACACTGGCACATGTTTCTCAGAGAGGTGGTAGATGCCCCATCCCTGGAAACATTCAAGGTCAGGTTGGATGGGGCTCTGAGCAAACTGATCTAGTTGAAGATGTCCCTGCTCACAGCAGGGCAGGGCTTGGACTAGATGACGTTTAAAGGTCCCTTCCAACCCAAACCATTCTATGATTCTACGATTTACACCATCTTGGAATTCCTCATTGTCTAATACGTTAACTCTTGGAGACACAGTACACAAGAACAGCTTCAGAGGTTCCCAGATCCTGCTGTGGTTTTCCTGATTTTTAGCTTTGGATTTGTCAATGGAGAAGAAATGGATTTCTCAGCTATTTAAAAGAGACATTAAGGAGAGAAGCAATGATTAAAATATATTATCCCTGTGAAGTGAGAAAAAAATGAGGGAATACAGGGTAAAAGTAAAAAAAAAAAGAAGCTCTAAACATGCTCTGGAGCTGTCATGCAAAGGTAAAAAAGAAAAGTGTTTCCATTATGTAAGCCAGAGCTAGAAAAAGTTCCCAGGGAATATATGTCTCCAGCAAACCCCAAATTTTTGTTTTATCATTGCTTTTTCACCAGGAGGTGGGGCTGTTAAGCACTGAATTTATTTTGTGCTGCACTGAAAAACTGTAGGTAAAATTAAAACCATCTTTCTCTTCCTTTTCCCTCTGAAACTCATTGTGAAAATGTGAGTGAAAAGCATGAACTTTCTAGATATTTTAAGCATTGATTTCATATTCTGATGCAAAAATGGAAATAGCTTTAAAATGATTTGGCACTGGTTTAAATGGACTGCCTCTAGGAGCGAATTAAGTACCAATAACTAATTAAAACATACATTAATTTGGGAGACTGGAAAGCTCAGGAGGTTTCTAATTATTACTATTCTCAAGTTTCTGTTGAGTTTGTTTCTAGGATATAGAATTCAGTTACAAGGATTAAGTCACACAAAGAAATCACAGGACCCTGGAATGTGGCTAATTGCATCATAAAAAGAGAAACACATTTAAGGTCACTTGATCTGAATTCTGACAAGCTGCAACAAGGGATGGAAGCAGCTCTTCTAAAGTAAAGAGCCTGAGCTGGTGGAAGTGCCTATTTCTGGTGTTTCCATGGCTCCTGCTTTCACCATGTCTGAGGGAGATGTTGCAGTCCCTTTGGGATGGGAAGGTGTTGCAGACCCTTTGGGAAAGGAAAGAATCATGTGGCACAGCAGGGAAATAGGTGCAGGCCTGAGCCCTCACCTTTTACCCTAGCTATTGAGCCAAGATGCCTCAGTGACAGGTCCACTTGGCTCTCTTCAGTGTCAGAATTGCCATGTAAACGCTGAAGATGCTGTTCTCTGTTTCATAAGATGCATGTGATGGGCATGTAATTACTGGGACAAACTTGCAGCTAGGATGATTTAAAGGGATTCTTGTCCCCATCATGCTGTGTTGCATATTCTCACCTAATATGGTAGGAAACATGGTTATTGAACTGTGTTGATCTGTTTCTGCACTTGCAGAGAAAGCATTTCACATAGACATCAGCAGAGACTGTCAGTCCTTTCCTCGTCCTCACAAATACACTGGGTACAGCCCACCCTCAAACAGAGCTAAAGAAAAGACCTGAAGTCCATGCAGCGGATCTTAACAGATGTCCGCTTGGCCGTTCAAAGAGTCATGGCCTGGTCACAGGACTTAGGTGGATCCCCTAACACATGCCACATCAGAGGTGGCCCTAACCTGTTCACAATTTGAAGTCTCAGTCAGGAGTTAAGTAGCTCAGAGAAGACCATCAAGACATCCACATTTGCCAGAGAGGGTACAGTCAGCAGACGAGGGAAGTCAAGAATTATTTCTGGCCACTAGTGCTATTGAGTTCAGGAGTAATGACTGATCATTGTGTCCTGTGGCAGTCACAGCTTCTCCCAGCTCATCCAAATGCTTCCTCCCACTCACAGCACAGCACTTCCCTCTCCTCCAAGATGACTCATGCTTTGTTCACTTCCATCTACAGCCTGGTGCCTTCCAGGCACTAGGAATAAAGCACAGCCAAAATGTGGCCTTGGGTGTCATGGCAAGTTCTATCTGCAGCATATGCAGGGCAATGGAGTCCCAGATGTTATTTGGTCTCCTCTGTGGCTTCATCTAGGTATCGAGCAAGATGAAAACTCATGAACAAGAGGGGTTTTGTGATAGTCAGCTGCCTTGTGTTGTGTCCTATCTGAAAACATCGAAGTTTTCAACCCCACAAGACTTTGAAGACCACTTAGCACATATTTGTGATCAACAGTTTCAAAGGTTAATAATAAACTTATTCAAAAAAGGATGGATGCCTTGTTCCTGTCCATAAGTAGATACAGAGCATTAGCTAGTCAGTGAGAGTTTGATTTTCATATCCATATAAAAACAGGTATCAGGCGCTGACCTGTTAAAACTTCCAGAAAGCCCAAGAGAGGGATATAACAGACAGATAAAGCAGCCTGCTCTGTTCAGTGGTTTTAATGTCTGTCAGTATTAGGAATGAAGGGACTGTGCAGTATTCAAGTTTCAACTCTTGGGCTGACAAATCACAGATTTAATTCTTTAGTGGGCAAAGATTTCCTTTGTGATCTCCATTTGTCACTCCACACCATTTCTAAATACACCATCTGTATCCAGATGCCATATATACCCATCTACCATAATGTGCTGGTGGTGTAGTCACAGATATGCTTGGAAATATTTAATGCCAATATTTGGGAAGCATCAACACTACAAAATCCCAGTAGACCTCTGTGAGTTTCCACTCCCTGGTGCCTATGCGTAGAATGCAGTCTGCATAGGACAGCAACAGAACAAAGTCAGGACACATTGCTAGAAAAGGGGTTACTGGGGTTCCTCTCCTTGTTCTAGCAAATATTTAAATATTATATATAAACTAGATCAGATATTAAAGGAAGAGGTGAGAGGTTAAGAGGTCCTTAACTCAAAGCTCCCTATAAAGTTTGTGGTGCTATCTCAGAGGGATGGGGCATAAATTCAAGCCCGCTCAAGTAGAGGAAGTCTGGTATAAGTGCTCTAAACACTGGTTCATTGCTTAAGAGAGAAAATCTCTAGCCTGTTTCCACCCTCCCTTTTCTGGTCAGATTTTGAAAAGATTCAACCTTCCTGGAGCTTTGTAAATAACAGTAGCTGTTTGGGTGTATATTTTGACATTATACCTTTGGCTGAAATATACAGATGACTTTAAAGTGCCAGCATCTCACTGACGTGCAGGAATACCTTGGAAGACCTTGATCAGAAAACTGTAGAGTTATCTGTTCAGAGATATTAAATTCCTATTGTAAAACACTCACACTGGACCGGTGAGAGGGTAAAATCATAAGCTATTCTGAGGAGGAGATATTATTGCAGTGGGATATAAATGTTGTAGACGGGAGTTTTACTATGGATTTAATGAAGCCAGAATTTCATCCTACACCACCGAACCCTTAAGTTCGGAATCTTGTGCACAGCACATACTCAACTAACCATTGTGTGATTCTCTGCTCCTGACCTGAAACAGGGCAAAATAATTGACCTGTGAATTCCCTAATTATCACTAGTCTTTTTCTTTTGGCTCATGATCAAAATACAAACACCAATACAGCCAGAACATATTTTAATTTCTATAAATCTTTTTTCCTTAGCTAGCAGCAACTTTCTAGTCCCGAAACTTTGCTTTACCTCTGGCTGAAATTTCACACTCATTTAATATTAAAATGTGACAAACTGGAAACATTAAAGCTGAATTATCAAGTAGTTTGAGGCTACAATTTAATCTGCAATAAAGCAGACTCATTCTAGTAAGGAATGTCTTGCGGTAGTTTTACTGTCTGTGCTTAATATAGTCTTTTGTTTCTTAAAAGTTACTTACAGCTTAAATAATTAACCACAGTTTATGCTTGACATTACAATATTATTCTTCTTTGCATACAGACATGGTTGAACTGATTTGACTGTGAGATCCTCTGAGCAAAACTGCTGTTTCTTCTTTCTTATACATGACTGAGAAAATTAACAGGTAAAAGAAATAATATAGTGAATCTCATTCAGGCAAGAGAAAGGGTGTAAGATAAAAACAAATATTTGCATCCTGATTCTGATTTGAATCGACCATTTCTTATGGTGGAAATAAAAGAAGAAAGCACGTGAATTGTCACATCGGGAACCTTCATATGCAAATATTCATAACCTTTGTTCAACACAGAGTTTGGTCCCACCAGCGAGAGGTTATGATATTGTAACTTCTGGCACCTTTGTCTCAGTAATGAAATATGACAGTAAAGTTCCATAAATTCCCAGCTCTGGTGGTCATGTTGTATTTCCTGCAAGGGTCTTTCAAGCACAGACATTTCCAAACAGAGTTCATGAATTCAGGGGGGCAAGATTTGATCAGAATGCTGTTGTCTTCCTTGTGCCAAAAAGCACAGTTGTCTTTCAAGCAAATTCTGTCCCCAGCTTGAAGCTGACTGTAGTGTCAGTGCTCATAAAAAAGCAAACAAGCAGCCCGGCTATGATGAGTTATGCTGTGTGCAGAAAGCGCAAATGGAAAGGTGACAACCTTAGCCAAAAGAAAATAAAAGGACAAAAAGGAGAGCAGATTTATTTAAGCATTCTGACAGGGTACCAGTAATGAAGAAAAAATGATAGACACTGTAAAAGTAGCAGAATATGTGCTTGTGACCAGAAGTCAAAGATCTGTTTGCTTTTCTTGTGCCAGACTGCTCTTGCAGTACTGTATACTTTTATGATGAACATTTATTATTTCAAAAGTTTTGTAAGTGTTCCCAGTATGGGAAACAGGCCAATGCGGCAAAAACTGGCACAGGGGCACACTCGGATCCTGATCCCAGTTCCTCAAATTTCAAATGAGCTCAGACCTGAGATTTCATTTGGAGCTCCTCTCTGAAGACAGCACGTCTCTGCTCATACTATCAATTTCTTTGTTCCCCCTATAGAATGGGCTATTTGCAGTGATAGCTTGCTTTAACATCCTAATCTATGCTACAACACAATTCAGAGGTGCTTCTGTTCCATTGGGATACATAACAACTGCTGAACACATAATGGTAAATAAATCTCCAATAAAATGAATGTAAACGCTCCTTTTAGCTTGAATGATTTTATCCATTAGTTTGAAAATCAGCTAAACCTGGATAGCACCTTTTTAATCTCTAACTTTTCAGCATTTTCATATAACTGGAACTTCTTTTCTTTTGTTACTTGTGAAACATATTTGAGAATATCTCTCCAGAGGGAGGCAGGGAAATTTTTGGCTTGTTTAACCATGAAAAGTCCACCTCAGAATCTTTCCTGAGCTGAAACATTCATGGAAACAGGGATTGCTTTGTTACGTGAAGAAATGGAAAATGGTTTTTATTTCTACAGCTGTTGCACGGCTGCTGTATATGTCTGTATTGATATGAGCAGATGTTATAGTCTAGTTCTGTCTGTTGAGGATGAATAAATGTTTAGTGGATGATGGGCTTGAAGTTCATGTGTTGTAAATGTTATTAGAACATGACCCAAAGAGCATTATAGATGGCGATACAGTGTTGGCTGTGTGTATATATTTGCCCTCAGCTTCCCCAGGGCATAATTTACAAAGGTATCTGTTCACTATTCACCCCTTCCAAATTACTTTCTAGCTGTAGAAATAAAACCATTTTAGTTCACATAGTTCACCTATTCTGTCTCATCATGTTGTCGTAACACAGGAGCCGTGCCATTTGCTTCTTCAGTTTTATTAGATTTACGGAGGTAAAACCAAGAATTTGGCCCTAGACAGGATTAGATACAGAGCATACTTATACCTGAATAGATAAATCTGCCTTCAGTTTAGTTTTTCTCTGTTAAGTAGACACAAAGAAATCTTGCCTTCCATTCTTTGCAAGGTTTGGTATATTTTTCCGTTTACATAAGAAGCTTTTTTCCTTCTTTACTTTTTTCTATTTCAGAATGACAGAAGCCTTCCATTATTTTGAAAGAGCTAGAGACCATTAAACACTGTTGAAATGAAAAACAAAATCCAACAGAAAAAACTCAAAACCTTGGGGGGGTAGAGGAGCCTGTTCCCACCTTGTGCAATATGGACTTGGTGTCTTATACATAAAAGAGAAAAAAGAGCCTTTGAAAAAGGCAAATATGAGGAGGAGGAAGCAGTAGAAATCAGACTTGGCCAGCCTGTACAGCAAAACAGAGCTGTGTGGGTGTTCAGCCTTTCCTGCACCAAAAATGCAACCCACAAAATAGGCCCTGGTCCCTGCTCTGTCCCCAGCCCTGTCACCTCTGTTTCATCCACCCCTGCTCAAGAAGAGCAAACAGAAACATCAAGTGTTTCATACTAGTAGCATGCTGTATTGTGGTAGAAGAAGAAAAGATTGGACTTGGGGGAAAAATTCAAGGGACCAGGAGAACTGCTTTTCTCAGTTGACTTCCGGTTGTTCTAGTTTGCAACAGGAGCAACAAAGACACCAGGAGATGTTTGACAGGTCCCTTCCTGCTGGTGAGGTACCTGATCTACTCAAATTCCTCTCCACCCTATTGCTTATGTAGTTTGGTTTTGAGCAAGTTAATTTGCTTAACTTCATATAGTCCTCAAACCTGGTTCTTTTTACAATAGAGCCCCTTTTCTTTTCCTTGGCTCTATAAAGGGAAATTGATATTTTATATTTGCCTTGATTTTAAGGACTTCTGCCCCATTAGAGTACTGAAAAAAGAACTTAATGACTCTGAAAATGTACCTCCATCCACTGCATCTGGTTTACTTTAGTCTCGAGGAGACCCCTGGCATTCGTGTATTACTGTTGTCCAAAGGATACATAGCTGTAGTGTCCTCAGTGGAAGAAGCTCTAAATTACTAGGAGAGCCTGAAGTCATCTGTCAGTCGAGATGGTTGCTGAGGCACTTTCACACCTACTTAATCGCCATGTGGTTAGGTTTGGGATCACATTCCTGAATCACATGGAGTCCACGTGTGAGCATATGAGACTGTGTGACCTGGCTTTCAATGATTCAGAAAGGAATAACGTGTGATCAGTGCTCTGTAATTTTAGAACATACAAAAATTTTTACTCACATATGACAGGCCAGAGAACTTGTGAAGCAGAACTTGTGAACTTTGTCATAAGTGCTGTCGGGATGAGGAATTTCTCTATTCGTACAAAGCAATTTTTTACATCCAGCTTGCAGATGTCTACTTGGCAATTAAAGTGAGCTGTTCCTTGGTGAGTTCATCATCTGTATACCTGATCACTACAAAGAAGACAGTGGAGGAATTTCTCAGGCTTTGGACCCAGTTAGTTATCATCTCCACTTGGGGAACAGAGAAGTGAACGATGTCGCACTTAGAGACAGCGTGAGATTGTAGGAGTTCCTTGCTCATTACTCTTTCTCAGACCACAAGACCATGCTATTCTTGTGCTGCACTTCGATAAGCCAGGCTTTTTCTGTCAGCCACCTTCTTTTGTTTCTGGTTTCTTTGTTGTTGTTCCACATTCTTATGCTGAATTTTAGTAACCTCTGAAGCAGAGTAAGATGTCCTTTATACCCTCTCAGCAATGTACCCTTGCTTGTTCCATCCTTAAAATGAATTCTTCAGTTATTTTTTTCTTTCCTCAGGGGAATGTCCTGTTCTGTATTTTGCTCAACAAGAAGCAAAGAATGATTTTTCTATTTTTCTGGGGTTTTTTTCCTTCAATAAAATCAGGACATATAAGGAATTAAAGCAGGGCAGTAAAACGTATACTTTCAACGCTAGGGAGATATGGACAGCAGAAGCACTTTACTGGTAATTGAATAGCAGCAAAGCATGGATGCAGCTGTACTGGAAATGTTCTGTTTATTACCAGTAAAGGACAATAATCCACAAAGAAGGTACAAATCTTTTTTTTTTCCTGTATAATTGTATTTAGATTTGTTGACTTCCTGATACTACTTGGGAAAACATGCAAGTCGAAAAAAATCAACATAGAGATTGAATTTCTGTGAAAACAAGATGCAAATAATTTTACTTAACAAAATAATCATGAAATATAGGTAAATATAAATCTTTCCATTCAGATATGACATAGCAAATGTATGTACGGTTGTGACCTGTAAGAAATGTGTGTATAAAGGAATGTGATACAAAATGAAAAGAAAAATTTCTGAGAGGGAAATTACTTATTTTAATGCAGAAATCTTACTTAATTTACCTAAGTTCCATATCTGAGTTTCAAGAAGTATTTTAATATCTCAGTTGGGAAGCTTTACAGTCCCATTCTTCAAGGACAGAAGAACATATTTAGGGTGCCAGAACCATCTTTTATTACTTCAATCAATATTATGTAACATTTTAACCCATAAAAATGTAATTGGATATGATTACACTGTTTTCTTACAATCTAAATAAGGCAACGATTCTATTTATTTCTGCTTGCCAATTAAGTGGTTTCTTCCAACTTTTTGCCCATCTAAAGCCTTGACTCAACTTTTTCTCATGCATCTGATATTGTCTGATCCTAAAAATTCCTCTTAGTCTAACTAGTTGCCCTGTGCTGCCTTATGTGTTACTCACGTATGCTAATCTCATATTCTTACCCATTCCGTTTGCAACAGTTGTGGTATATTTCTTCCCATGCTATTTTACACATATACGATTATTTAAGACTAAGAATTAGAATTAAATTGTAGATACACATACAACCTTCCATTGGCACAGCTCTTTCAGTGAGCAATCACATTCCTCAGACCCAGGACAGAATACCTATTTCAGCCAAAATTCTTTCACATAAAACTCAAAATCTTCTGATTTACCCTCTTTAGGGCTAATTTAGCTCACTTAACCTAGCCAGGACTTAACAAACTACAAAGGCTTAATAAGTTTATTAAATTTAACACATCACCTGAGCTTCAGAAATGAACCGAAAAATTACTGTGAGAGAGTGCCAGAGATTCTTCCAAGACAGAAGGTGTCGTGGGACTGTGACCATCCTATATTGCCTGCATAGCTGATCAGAGGCTGGGTTTGCTAGAACTGGTGAAATGGAAAAACAATAGATACAGAGAAACTGAGAAGATGAGAAGTAAGCAGTTATAATTTATACAATTGCAAGGTAAATACAGGAGCATGTTATAATTTAGATATTACATTGCTTCCACCTAAGGCTAAGCCAACGTTGTGAATGTCCATCAGTTGAGATCTGTCAAAGTCAGGACTATGAAGATATATCATCCATGCACTAAAAAGGGCAATTACTGGTATAGCTTGCCTTGCTAATGGAGATGCTTTGTGCTGTTGGACCAAAGCACAACATTGCTAGTCGAGCTGTGTACAAACCAGGAGAACTTTGCTGCTGTAATACAGTTCTGCTTGGACTACTAAAGCGCTTGGAACTCATAGGTCCTTCCTGCTGTTGGCTGATCTAATCGTACCTTGGTAATTTCCCATCACTTCATAGTTATCCACCAGTTGTTGGCAGTTCTTTTGACAATCATGAAGGAGATCTGCACTTAGTACTGAAGGCACTAATACCTCTCCTGAACAAAAATTACAGGAACTCGGAGCATCTGAGTGGGGAAACCCTGGTTACTTACAGTCATACAGTTCTAGCTGTTATTTATTTACAATGTATTAGTTTCCAAGAATCTTTCATTGATTTCAAATTTGCTTTAGTGGGAAGAGTCAGAACACGCCTTTTCAACACAGGTCAGAGGAAAGGTTAGTGAAGAAGTTTATTTTGCCACTAAAGTCTAGAAAAGCATTGCAGTTTTCAGGATAACCACCGCCGTTCCTTGGTGAATGTTGGTGCTGCTCTAATACATGTGGTTAGAGGTATTAGAGTCCAAAAGTGCCTCTGGAAACCACTCTTCAGGGACCTCTGTCCCTACTATCTCACCTTTCCTTTGGAGGGACTTGGTGTCCCTAGAAGAGTTTGCAATCTCCATGCTCTCTCAGTTCAGGGACAGCAATTTTTTCTGGCCAGTAAATGAACTGTAGCTGGGGTACAAGGCTCCTCTGAGCTGTACTTCTGTACTGTGAATCCCGAAGGATATCAACAAAACCATAGATCTCACCTAGAACATCAGACGTCTTCAGAGAAAGGGCTTAACAGAGAATCAAATACCACTTTTTACTGGCATATAGAGATACTGAATTGGACAAGAATGATTTTCAAGTTAAGATAAGATAAAGGGCAAAATAACTGTTATGCACTTAGTGTGTATAACACACACTAAATAAATACATAGATAGCTAGATAAATAAATAAATAGATTGCAGTAATAAATAAACAAATAGATAGATAGGCAAAGTGCAGCAATGACAGATGTTGAAAGGGGCAAAATTTACTTTTCCACAGGATCCATAAATACCAGTGAAATCTGTGCACGGATTGCATGAAAGCAGTTATTTGTCATGCCAGGCATCTGCCTGAGGATGACTGGATGTGAGGAAGGTTTCATGCCTATGACTTACAGAGGCGTTTTAAAAATGAAACCTGTCTTTGTCTTTACCTTAATCCAATAAGAAGGATGGGAAATGGCACCAATAGTTTCCTAATGACATGCAATGAAGTTAAACCAGAATGATAAAGAGGAATTAAAGGAGAAGCAGACTTCCTTAGACAAAGGCTGTGGTTACAGTTATAGTTGGCTACTAATGCATACTCCTAACATTAGAATTCTAATATTTCTCTTAAACTTTAGGATTGCACATTTCTGTCCCTTCCTGACTGGTGCAACCTATTTCTCAGGTAATAACACAGAAATTAACTTCCTCAGCCAGAAGAGTCTCCATATTTGCTGTCATGAACCCCTTTGGTCAAGGCATCTTTGAGGTTTCCTAGATCAGTATTTAACAGAAGTGCTGTCAGCCCAGTGAAAAAGTCAACTTCACATATTTTATATACATTTATACATATTCCTTTCTCTATGATGTAGAACCACATTTTGTCTATTAATTAAGCATGGCCACCCTGTAGTGGCTATACATAACTTACAGGTAAGGTATGTGAGGCAGCTGTCAGTAATAGAGCAAGAAATGGGTCTAACTCTTGGGTTTTTTCCTCTAAAAACTATGCCATAAGCCTGGCTAATAGGGAAGGTTGAAGTGGGAAAATTATAGCGACTGATCTTGCAGCTTCATTTTCCTTCCCTACGCCCTGCTTAGATTCCAGGCATGCGCAATCCTGTCTTTCCATAATACTTATTCCTTCCACTCTGTGCAACTGAGATTGGAGCTCATTGTGACACACCTTGCTGAACCATAGCCATATTTGACTAAATTATGTATCTTGTGACTTATTTAAATGTAAATTGCCTGTAATAAACAGACACCCAGTTCTTTTTGCTCCCCATGAGTGGATCTGTTACCTTAGAGAGAGATTTTGGATACAGTGTGCGGCACTGACTGCCAGCCTGCAATAGAAATGATGCTAGACTGGAAATCCCAGAGACTGCAAGGGTGATTAGAGGTCTAAGAAATTTTCTTTGCAATGAAGGATTTAGAAAGCTGATTTTAGTTTGTTTAAAGGAAAGAAATTAGCAGCAGACTTAATCAAAGCCCAGAAGTACCAATAGGGGTGGATATTTCTGATGCCATAGTTCTCCTTAATCTAGGACAGAAAAGTTAATAATAAACAGTGGTTTAAAGCTGATACAGAACAATATAATTTTAGATACAAGCCTTAACTGTTAACCCCAAGCAGGGAATGAATTTAAAAAAAAAAAAAGACCTTGCTTTCTATCAAGTCTCTAGACTCGTTCTCTTTTTGGAAAATAATGGTCCAGATACAGGAATTCCACTGTGAAAAGCTATTGGTTGTGCTGGCCAGGAGCTCAGTTCAGTGTTTTGTCCTTAAAATTCACAGCTCTGTGAAATGAGGCTTAGATCCTTTTGTATACAGCCAGAGGAAAAGAAAAGCCCTACTCAGGAGACATAGGCCAAATATGGAAGTGGAAATGGAGAGGAGAGTGAAGTGATGTACCCCATGTCAAACTGTGGGTGGCAAAATCAAAAATAAAACCAGGCTTCCTGAGTTTCAGTGTGTTTCTATATTTGTTTGGCCATGGAAGTTACTATTATAGTAACTAGGGCTTGTCAGAAAAGTGTTTTTCTTTTTCTAAAACCATTGGGTTTTTTTAGAAATAGCAAGCAACACCTGAAGTCTATTTCAAAAGCTCTGACTGAAACTCAAAAGTTCTGATATCATGGGATTTGCAATTTGCAGCCACTGTGCTCTTAGCAATTTCTTTTTTTTTTTTTTTCCCCCGATCGGTTTGCCTACTTTGCCCATTGTGCTTTTGTTCTCCTGTTCTTATTGAGCTGCTTCAGTATGTCGGGAGAGTCCCACAGCCAGAGGTACCATATGGAAGATGTGTATGGGTCAGTGGGCCTGAATATAGAAGGAGAAAAAAGGAAGGGAAGCAAATAAACTATGATATCAGGGAGCAACTTGGCAAGGTTTTAATCAAAATTGTGGCTTCCACCCACCAATATTCAGATTTCTTCTGAATAAGTTCATTTTTTATTTGTCATTTAAAAAAACAAAAACAACAAAACACAAAAGCTTTTTTCCATACAGAGTAGATATTTAAAAATGTATGAAAGTGACAAAAAAATTCCTTTCTTCAGTTTCAACAGAAAAAAATTCAGTCAGCTATCCTAATGACAGCCAGTAGTAATAAAGAATAGAATTTCAATGTGTTATCATTCAAAAGCCCAGATGTTTATCTGCCAGGTGTCTGAATATTTTTGATGGGCATATTTTTATTACACAAAGACTCATAAAAGATCATATTTTCATCTTTGAACATTACTAACTATCTACTTGCTTTGAAAATATTGTTTCTTTTCCTAGCATTTTTACTAGCCACCATATAGTTAAGATCAGGAAAAAAAGAAATAGGTAATTAAAAGAAACTTTCATTAAAATTTTTTAGCATAATTTGGTTTAAGAATGTAGGATACTTCTTTTTTATGTAAATTGACTGAGATATTTCAAATCAAGCATCACTGTAAGCAAACTCTTTTAATGGCCAAGTCTTCATATTATCATATAAAATTATACATTTTTAAAAAACTATAAAACCCATAAATATTATACTATAATTATATATTAAAACACATATATATTTTAAATTTTATTAAAGATACATATATATCTAATTCTTATAATAGCTAATAGTTTAGATATTAGTTATATAATAGTTTCATATGCTATGTTTGTTAATGAAGCATGTCTTCATAAATTTCTTTGATGTTATTGTCTGATGGGTAACTTGCAACTATATTCAGTCCAGGAAAACATTGCACCCAAGTTCCCATGTGAAGAAAGTTGTTAATGACCAGGTTGATTCAGGTTTCCATGACAACATATTGCTGTGCAGGATCAGGTGGAATTTTACAACAGTAAGTTGTTCTACAAATTAAATTCAACATGAAATAGGACCAATGTACCATTAGGAACTGACCTGGACTTGTGTAGGAATTCATAGGCAAGGTGCAACCCTTCAGGTGCTTCAAAGGCTGCAAGCAGCTCCGCTTACAGGGCACAGACACTGAGCATCCGCTCCCTTCTCCATCTGGCACAACCCTGAGACTGGGAGGCAGCATTAGCTTGCTTTGGGACATTCCGTAACAAAAGATGTTTGAGCTGCATCTCAAATACCACGTTCAGTTTTGAGCACCTCACTACAAGAAAGACATTGAGCTGCTGGAGCATGTCCAGAAAAGGGTAACAAAGCTGGTGAGGGGTCTGGAGCACAAGTCTTACGAGGAGTGACTGAAGGATCTGGGGTTGTTTAGTCTGGAGAAAAGGAGGCTGAGGAGAGACCTTCTTGCTCTCTACAACCACCTGAAAGGAGGTTGCAGAGAGGTGGGCGTCAGTCTCTTCTCCCAAGTAACAAGCGATAGGACAAGAAGAAATTACCTCAAGTTGCGCCAGGGGACATTTAGATTGGATATTAGGAAAAATTTGTTCACCAAAAGGGTTATCAAACATTGAACCAGGCTCCCCAGGGAAGTGGTTGAGTCACCATCCCTGCAGGTATTTAAACGACGTGTAGATGTAGTGCTGAGGGACATGGTTTAGTGGTAACTTGGTAGTGCTAGGTTAACGGTTGGACTTGATCTTAAAGGTCTCTTTCAACCAAAAAAATTCTATGGTTCTATGACTCTACAATTGGGGTTTTGTGCTATTATAGTTTAAAACTAGAAGTGACGCTCTCCTGGAGAGAGAAACTGGCAGGTTAAGGGAAGCTACCTTCCTCTCTGGCACCACTGCACACTAAGTCTTTCTCACCTCTTACTCTAATGCTGTGACTCTTCAGCATTTTGATTCTGGTAAGACAGGAAGGATGCTAAACTACAGAAAAATGCAATCATTTATGGAAGCGATTGCATTTCTTTTAGATCCTTACATCTCCTTTGCTACCTGGATGGTTTATTAGATTAATTCCACGTCTTTAGTCTTTGTTTTCTTTCTTAAATACCCCTGTCCTCAAACACCTTTCTCTTATAGTATATTAGATAGCAGCTTCCTGTGATGGCTGTAGCTATTGAGAAAACTAACAAAGGGGGGACAAATGAGGCTGAAACCAGTAATTTTTCAGAGAAGAATTGTTCTTGTGACAGCAAATTCGATGGTCCAGACCTCATGGTCCAAATCTGCAACTCACAATATGCTTCTTATGTGACCAGACATTCACTTAGGTCACCTTTCTATTTCTATGATCCTTCCCTTCTCACATGTTTTTTCTCTCTCATCTACTTTAGTGTGTATATTTTGGGGGTAAGGTTGTCAAGGGCAGCCACAGAGACAGACGTGCTTGAAATGGGAAATGAGAGGTCATCACAGCACTGAGGCTGAGCTCAACTGATGTGATTGAGGAACATGCACATCCTAACACAGTGTTAGAAAAAGGAGAGGAGACCAAAGTACAGACAGCCTTCTTACTTCAGTGGATCTCCATCTGATATATATCATGTTTCTGTACTGCTTCCATTCAGGGAAGCACTGTCTTGACTGAGGCCTGAAAAACACTATCCTGGCTTTGTAATATCAGTGCAATAACTGCGGTCTCCTGGATTAATTCAGGGTTATATTACATTCACAAAGTAATTTGTGAAATATTATTTAAACTGTTATCCAAAGACTTAAGATTTCCGCAGTATTAAAACTAAACTAGTTACCTTTCTTAAAAGAATAGTTTATTTTTAGAAAAAGAAAAAAACAAAATCAAACCAAAAATCTTTTCCTGAAAATTTAGTTTCTTAGACAGCAATAAGGTAAAATTGAGGTTAGCATTCACCAAATGACCGACCATTTATGTAAGAAAGGTGGTTTTATCCTAACACTCTTCTTGTGAGTATTAAACAGCTTTTTATATATTATGTGCTCTGACAGCTCAGGTCTGCGGGATTATTTCTTACCTGATATGGACCTTAAATAGACATTTAGCCATTATGACAGCTCATTGGTCTGGAAGAGAGAACAGGTTAAGGTATCCTTTTTACAGCAGCATATCACTACAGGAATACCTTTTGGTACCAATCTGGTCTTACGCATTATTAAAACCAGTGATTTGGGAAATTGGAGAGTGAAGGAAAAGTTTTTGTGGCTTGTGAATCTTTTCTGCTTCTCTGGGTAGGACTCATTTTACCTAAGTTTAATTATCTAACAATTAGGTGTCTAACCTCCTTATAGAATCTGTGAAGGAGAGAAACATTAGACAACAATTCACCTCACCTCCCTCAAACCCATTTTAGGATGGGATCAGTAATGTTTTAGGATGTGCCTGTTGATCTACAAATAATAGGGAGAACCAAAAGGAATAGTTTAGACCAGATGTTACTTTTTCAGCTAGACATAGACCAGTCCATACTGTTTTTCACCTATCTTTTGGACATGCCTGCAATTTTTGACTTCTCTGACAAGAGAAGCAGTCTTATATAAAAATTTCTTCCAGTTAAGTGATTATTTTGGAAAGAATTTTTTTTTACAGTACATTAAAACAAAAAAAACCCATGCAATATATGTTAGGAGTGCCAAATCTGATAGTCTGAAAGTGATGAGACTACTGCAGCTCCATGCCTCCAGGTCCACCCAAGAGCAAGATTGAGCATGTGTTCCTAGTAAGCATACATAGAGAAATCATGTATATACATACATCTATACATGGTTGACCACATAGATCAACACAGATATGTCAGCTCAGCACTCAAAGATAAACAGCACCAATGGCTTCATCCTGTTCCCTTCTCCAGCTGGTCAGGATGAAGGTCTGCCAGTGGGAAACCTGTACATATGTGCAATGCAAATCTTTCCAACAGTTGTGATCAGACACTCATTCTAGCCAGCAGCTGTCCCTGCGTCCCAGTCTGCCCAGCTGCTGACACTTGGGCATAGGATCCTACAGTGCTGCTGCCCCACTCCAGTTGCATGTGCATGTGAATACAAACACACGCAGGCACACACACTGTGAGGCCCACCAGTAACAAGCATTAGACACTCAGCCTACCTGGTAACTGGCCCTTGAATCCTCTGATCTCCAGTTGTCTCATGTGCAGGGATGCACACATGCAAATGAGTCTCTCAGTTGATACCCAGACCTTACAGTGTCTCCAATAGTTGGCTTGGACCTCCTGGTCCCTCTGGTAGTCAACTGGCAGAACTTCTGGTAGCTCAGTCTGTCCCAGAATTACGGCCACTTCAATACCTGCCTTCTGGCTGAGGGAACTGGAATTGTTTAGCCTGGAGAAAAGGAGGCTGAGGGGAGACCTTATCGCTCTCTACAACTACCTGAGAGGAAGTTGTAGCGAAGTGGGGGTCGATCTCTTCTCCCAAGTAACAAACGACAGAACAAGAGGAAAATACTTCAAGGTGCACCAGGGGATGTTTCGATTGGATATTAGGAAAAATTTCTTCACTGAAAGGGTTATCAAACATTGGACCAGGCTGCCCAGGGAAGTGGTGGAATTGCCATCCTGGAGGTATTTAAAGGACGTGTAGACGTGGTGTTAAGGGACATGGTTTAGTGGTGATTTTGGCAGTGTTAGGTTAATGATTGGACTCGATGATCTTAAAGGTCCCTTCCAACCTACACAATTCAATGATTCTATGTTTCTAAGCTCCTTACCATACTAACTGTCAGTCACCCACTGACATACATATCCACACCGTACGCACACACTCCAGTCTTTCCAGTTGCTGGCATCCAGAAATATGGGCCTGTGATGGTCCCATTCCCGTTGCTGGCCACTGGGCTCTGTGCTCCCTTGACTGTGTGCAGATGATCCTTGTATGGTATAATCTGACAATATACATCTACATTACTTTTCCCAGTGTGTTTTACAGATTCTACATAAAACAATTGCTTAATTTCTCAATAAGAAGTAGCTGTTTCTGGCATGAAATGTGGCATCTGTTCAACAGATCATGGCTCTTTTTATAGTCAAAGACCATAATGTCAGACTAAAAATGCAGACTATTGGCTAGATACTCAAAGGCCAAATCTGACCTGGACAACATAGGTAAGATTACTTGAAAAAATGTCCTGTGATCCTAGGTGGCTTCCAGTAAGTTTCACCTCAATTTCACATCTCTTTCTAAAAAACCAGCCTCCTCGGCAAATGTTGCCAAAGACAGAAGCTGATTTGATGTCTGAAATTGTATTTAGTGTGTTTCAGGGATGGATTTTCACAAATTTCCACAGTGATCAAGGACCATGGTATTGATATTAACTCCATATTTGTAAGAGCACTAAATTAAATTAAAAGCCAATATCAGATAATTGAGTGCAAACCTGTTACGTTGAGAAAGTACTGATCTTCAAAAGCATAATATACTCTAGCTGTGAAAAAAATAAGTTGCTTACCTTAATTTGAAAAAAGCGGTTGTTTTCACATTTTCTGGTGCTGTTTCCCAATGCAAGTTCAGTGCTAACTGAGATTCAATGAAGTCCTGATTTCATAGCTTTAAGCAGAATAGGTCTTGCCTAGTTGTGAAATTATCATTTATTTGCTAAGTAGGCTATGGACCAGTGTACTGGATGAAGATAATGTTCCAGTAGTCAAATTAAAACACATTTGAATGTGTCTTTTTGTATCAGCTTTTTACAGTTCTGTAGTAAATATTACTCATAGGATCCATTGTCATTTTTTCTCTCTGATTAAGAGACAGTGCTAAGCACTGAGCAGTGAATGACAGGAGAAAGTACTAGGTTTTGCTAATTGATTTTTAAAGTAGCCCATGAGCTAGAAACAATTAAGAACTACTAAAAATAAAGTCTGACAGAGATTATGTTCATGGAGATTTTCATTTAAAAAGAAGAATTGTGGATTTTTTTCCTCACTGAAGTACTGTAATTACTGTAAAAGTGAAACAATAAACAGAATCTAATGCATGATTCTATCTTGTATACCTTAATAGTCTTCATAACAAAAATATTACATGAATTTTCATGTATAAGAAGACTCGTGATTATTACAAAGCAAATTGAATAAGCTAGGTATGATCGATATACTTGAAGTGCAAAAGTTCCAGAGAACTGGAAGATGGTTACTGTGAAGCCAACAGATCTTTCAAGGGAGAATCCAGAAACTGTAGAGTAATAGCCTGATGTCCAGTAGAACCTCTAATGAAGAGTAGAATTAATGGACACATGGATAAATAGTAGGGGTGTGCCAACATAGACTTTGGAAAAGAGTTCATACCTTATATACCTACTGGGGTACTTTGAAGAATCAATAAATATGTGCATTTATTAATATATTTATTTGGACTTCCAAAAGATATGGAATAAAAAGCTAAAAAAGGCATTGAGGAAACTCACCAAATACTCTTACCAAAATTAAGCCCCTGTGGTATAAAATGGAAGTTCCTTATGTGGTGGAATAATTTGTTAATTGCTAGGAAAAGGAGGATAGCAGTAAGCAGTCAGACTTACCATATGTGTAGGTCAGCAGTGGAGTTCCCTGGTGTCTGTCCTGGGAAAGAGGTGTGACTAATGAGTCAACAAAGTTTGCTGATGATATTAAGTAATTTATGGTAGGAAAGACAGGGCAGCTGATGGCTTCTGGAAGATACTACAACAGTGAATATCTAAGCAATAAAATGACATGACATTCAATGTAGATAAATTTAAAGTGATGCTCAACCAATAATACAGTCCAGCTTTCCACAGAAAATGATTGGTTTTGAATGGACTGTTATCACCCGGGAACAAGACCTGGGGTTACAGATGGAATTCTGTGAAAATATTAGCTTAATGGTAAGCAGTGTCAACAAAGTAAACTGAATATTCAGAATTACAGAAAAAAAGAAAAAAAAAAGAACATCATTATACCACTGTACAGGTCCACAGTGTGTCCACATCTTCTGTAAGGGACGATATTTTCACCCCTCCCCAGTTTTTATCTCAAAAAAAAAAAATTTAAAAAAAAGTAGAAATAGGATTTTCAGAAGAGTGAAAAGGGTGATCAAAGGTTTGGAACAGGTTCTGCTCTCATAGGGTAGGCTTTTTCAACCTGCAAACAGACAGTCCAGGAGGATATTAATGAGACTTATAAACCATAGGGGTCCTAAAGAAGATGGATGGGGATCAGCTGTTTGCTGTCGTTTCCAGTACAAAACCAAACCACCTAACGGAAATGAACCTAAAAGAACCTAACAAGTAGCAAAATGAAAAGAAATTAAAAAGAGTGGCTTTCATACAGGATCCAGAATCTGCCCAGGTTACTGTTTACAAGGACAGCTGTCTGTTTCTGGAAGTCACTGAGTCATAAACTGCTGGAGGCAAGGAGAGTATTTTTGGGAAATATTAGTATTTGGTGCCTGATACCACCTCCCAGATATTCACTGTTGGTCACTCTCAGAGATAGAATAGTGGAATAACTGTACCTCAGTTCTGACACAATATGTCTATTTTTATATGATTATCATCAGATCCAACTTCCTGCATGCTGTGATTAAGAGTAGAGCACAAAGAGGTCATTTTTTCTTTGGAGACAATGCATTAGAGTGGTTTAAAAATAGATGAAGTACCCAAGAAGCTTATTTGAAAATACTTTAGAATACACTGAGAATCTTCAAAAATTATCAACAGGTATGGACACTTACAGCGTGCTAAATCATTAACCTTTCTTTGCAGTATTTTCTTCCCATTCAGAAAAAAAAAATAAAAATCTGTTACTTAACAAAGCAGAAGTACTGAAAATAATGAGAGATTCACATAGATGAAACAGGTTTCTCCAATGTTCTGTGAAGTGAGTAAGGCTTGGTGCATTAAGTTACTGCGTGCCAGTTGTGCTTCTGCAGTTGTTGGTGAGGACTCAATTCAGTCAAATGAAGGCGAGGACTCAGCATTATTTGAAATGGCTCATGGTATCTGAGACATCCTCAAGGGTCTGGCAGATACAACACAAAACTTTAGCTAGACCCTTCTGGAGTAGGAGCTTGAAATCAGACAAAGGCTGTGGCACAGCAAATGGCACTGGGCACCAATGTTTAACTGCAAAGTCACTGTCTGTGTACCTGCACCTAAGGCATCTCTTGTGAGGTGATGTCACTTAGCCCAAAACATCAGTGAAACAACATTACCTCCCTTTTTACTTCATGAATGAGGAAAATGCAAACAGACAGCCACTCATGTTCTGTTTTCTCCATTTCTTTTAAGCTGCCACATTGGTCAAATGTCCAAATAAAAAAAAATCACAAAATTAAGTCCAGGCTTATTGTCCATTACCAACCAACTTTGTGACTCCTTCTTTTTCATTCTTTTTCTAAATGCCATCTCATTCTATTTCTGTAATGTGATGGAATGTGCCATGTGCGCAATTTTTAGGCAAAGGCGTTATAGTTCTGTATCAGTTCTTCAATGAAACAGACAGGCACAAACCTTAGTTTTTTATTTGTTAATAGAGATATATCTCAGTAGAATAACAACTTCAAAGAATCAAACAATAACGAAAACTTGTCTTTAATTAAGCGTTTCACCAAATGGAATAGTAGGGAGAAGAATCTTAGGGAGCCATAATTAAATTTAATGAGACTGAGCATCTGAACTCTGCTCCACCCAGGCAGTAGCAGCAAGATGCAACTGTGTCACTGCCAAAAATGAAGGTGCAAAAATAGAACATAGTCATTATTCTTCTGAAGTGAACCAAATTTTATTGGCTTTTTTTTTTCCCCACTACCTCCACAAATAAAGCATTGTTGGGTTACATGTCAATATGTTAGCAACATACAACTGTTGCAGGCCCAGTCATGGAGGTGACACATTTTCCCAGCCAAGGATGAACCTTTTGAAATAAAGTGTTTCACAGAGAAAATCTTGAGAGGAACCAGTTGCTGGGTATGTTATCTTTTGCCTCACACACATCACATGTTTTGTTTGACCCAGTGGAGATATGACGGAAATCTGTCATCACTACATTGCCAATCCAAGGGAACTTCACTTCCTTTTTCCTAAAATAGTGACTGGCCACTGAATAGGGCTGCCAGCCATTCCAGAAGGCACACTGGTTTTGCTGCCAACACAGCATCTGCAGGTACAGGGGATCAGTATCTTCCCAATGAGAAATAATGTGAAAAATAGAACCTGTGTTTACACCGTATTGACATTTTTGTCAATATGCTCACACCACATCCGACTGAGATGACTTGCCTAATTACTGATGTGAGAGGAGGTTCCTCCAGTGTCTTGATAACTTTTTGGCTCAGGTGGTGGAGGAGCTGACAAGGAGAGGTGTACTACTGGACCTAGTACTGATCAACAAAGAGGGACTGGTGGAGGACATTAAGGTTGAGGGCAGCCTCAGCTGTAGTGACCATGAGAAGATCGAGTTCAGGATTATGTGCAGTAGGCATAAAACGACAAGTAGGGTTGCAACCTTGCTTGGGATCGGTGGATCCCTAAGAGCAAGAAATCAGGCAAGGGAAGCAGGACAACTGCATGGTTGAGCAGGGAGCTTCTGAAAAACCTCAAGTGGAAGAAGGAAGTTCACAGTAAGTGGAAGAAGGAAATGACCACTTGGGAAGATTGCAAGAATGCTGCCAGAGTATGCAGGGCCAAAACAAGGAAAGCCAAGGCCTCCTTGGAATTAAATCTGGCAAGGGATGTCAAGGTCAACAGGAAGGGTTTCTTCAAGTACATTGGAGGCAAAAGGAAAACTAGAGAAAATGTGGGCCCGCTATTGAATGAGACAGGGGCCATGGTGACAAAGGATGCAGAGAAGGCGGAATTACTGAAGGCCTTCTTTGCTTCAGTCTTTACTGCTCAGGCCAGCCCTCAGGAGCCCCAGACTTTACAGGTAACAGAGAAAGTCTGGAGGAAGGAGGACTTTCCCTTGGTTGAGGAGGATCAAGTTAGAGACCAGTTAAGTAAACTGGATATCCACAAGTCCATGGGTCCTGATGGGATGCATCCGCGAGTGCTGAGGGAGCTGGCAGAAGTCATTGCTGGGCCACTCTCCATCATCTTTAAAAGGTCTTGGAGAACAGGAGAGGTGCCTGAAGACTGGAGGAAAGGCAATGTCACTCCAGTCTTCAAACAGGGCAAGAAGGAAGACCCGGGAAACTACAGGCCAGTCAGCCTCACCTCCATCCCTCAAAGATGATGGAACAGCTCATTCTGGGCGTAATCTCAAAGCATCTGAAGGAAAAGAAGGTTATCAGAAGTAGCCAACATGGATTCACCAAGGGGAAGTCATGTCTGACTAATCTGATAGCCTTCTACGATGGTGTGACTGGACAAATAGATGAGGGGAGGGCGGTGCATATTGTCTACCTTGACTTCAGCATCCTCGTAAGCAAGCTTAGGAAGTATGGGTTAGATGAATGGGTGGTGGGGTGGATTGAAAACTGGCCGGCAGATAGAGCTCAGAGGGTTGTAATTAGTGGCACAGTGTCTAGTTGGAGGTCTGTGACAAGTGGTGTTCCCCAGGGGTCAGTACTAGGTCCAGTCCTGTTCAACATATTCATCAATGACCTGGATGAAGGGACAGAGTGTACCATCAACAAGTTTGCTGATGACACAAAACTGGGAAGGGTGGCTGACACAGCGTAAGGCTGTGCTGCCATTCAGCGTGACCTGGACAGGCTGGAGAGTTGGGCAGAGAGAAACTTCATGAAGTTCAACAAGGGCAAGTGTAGGGTACTGCACTTGGGGAGGAATAACCCCATGCACCAGTAGAGGTTAGGGGCTGACCTGCTGGAAAACAGCTGTGTGGAAAGGGACCTGGGAGTCCTGGTGGACAATAGGATGACCATGAGCCAGCAATGTGCCCTTGTGGCCAAGAAGGCCAGTGGCATCCTGGGGTGCATCAAGAAGAGTGTGGCAAGCAGGTCACAGGAGGTTATCCTCCCTCTCTACTCTGCCCTGCTGAGGCCGCATCTGGAGTCCTGTGTCCAGTTCTGGGCTCCCCAGTTCAAGAAGGACAGGGAACTGCTGGAGAGGGGACAGCAGAGGGCTACCAAGATGATTAGGGGGCTGGAACCTCTTTCTTATGAGGAAAGGCTGAGGGACTTGGATCTTTTTAGTCTGGAGAAGAGAAGACTCAGAGGGGATCTCATCAATGCCCATAAATACTTAAAGGGAGGGTGCCAGGAGGATGGCACCAGTCCTTTTGCAGTGGTGCCCGGTGACAGGACAAGAGGTAATGGGCACAAACTTGAACATGGGCAGGTCCATCTAAACATGAGGAGGAACTTCTTTCCTTTGAGGGTGGCAGAGCACTGGAACAGGCTGCCCAGAGAGGTGGTGGAGTCTCTGATTCTGGAGACATTCCAAACCCCCCTGGATGCCATCCCGTGCAACCTGCTGTAGGTGACCCTGCTGTGGCAGGGGGGTTGGACTGGATGATCTCCAGAGGTCCCTTCCAACCCCTGTGATTCTGTGATTCTGTGATATGGGTAGGAATGAGAAAAGTCCTTCTTGGTTCTTACATGTTAGTTCACTTCCCCCTGTGAAAGACGGATACCAAAATTCACGAGGCATTTCCCATTACTGTCAAGGACTGTGCAAGGCCAAAATCATAGCATACATACTGGGACATTTAAATGTGACTTGAAGAGCATACTTTGGAGTAGGCTGAGGTTAGATAAAGTACCATATTATCCTCCAATAACTTCCATATGCACTAGAGTACAGTGATAGTAATGCATTCACTGTCCTATTTTCTTAATCCTCTTGCTTGTGGAGCTGTGGCGTGGGTGGAAATCAAGATTAAAAGACAGGAGGCTAGATAACTACGCATAGCTAAACCCTGAAAACATTAATTTTTGTCTTTGAACTGTGCTAGTCATGGTGGGGAGTAAATTAATGCAGGATTAGGAACATTATTTTATACAAGATGTGATACAGGGCCAAATTGAAGAGCCCCATTCCCTGTTAATTAAACCACACAGTTCATATTGTTCAAAAATACTGATTTAAGGAGCAGAACTGCAAATTAGAAAATATTTTGGTCTGCTTATGTTTAATTTTAATTAACTGGAGATATACTAATTTGACAAGTGTTTCACAACACAGAACTTGTAAAGGGAGAGTTGAAGGTTATGCTTCATCTGTAGGCTATATTGTAAGTACAACTGTATTAAAAAAAATCTTAAATACATACTCCAGCCTTAAAATATAAGACATTTAAAACACTTTACTGTACGTTTTTTATCCAACAAATGTTTTTACTTGGCATAAAATTATTGGTTAAATATTTCTGAACTTCACCACTACATAATTCAACAAACATAATTGATCATTTCATTTTGTTTTAGTCTGAGTTCTAGAAACAACACCCATGCGGTGGAATACAGCTCAACTGACATCAGCATTCTAGGGGTGGTTATCCCATGCTAAGTTGGATATCTAACATAAAATATAACTCAGTCTTCAGAGGTGAAAATCTCACTTCAGTGATGAAAGTGGAAGCCTAAGTGATGAACTTAAGATTTAAGCATTTGATTTTTTTCAACAATAAACTGAAAAAATAAAAATTCAGGTGAATACCACATTTTAGGTGACTGATACCAATTTTGTTCAGGCAAATAACTTTCTACATTATATTTACTTGCTGGAGAACCAAAGTAGGAGTGATTCATTTCATGTCAGATTTTCTGCAGAATTCAGTGGGTTTGGATCTCCTTGGAATTCATAGTGTAGATGTTTCTGTTCTGGAAATCTAAGTTTCTGTTTTTATATTATACTGGGTTATCAGTATCTCCCAAGTATGTTATGAGCAATAGAAAAAATGAAATTGGAGGTGAGGCATCGAACAACTTAAGTAGTTGAGTATGATGCCTTGGTATCTTCAGTATCTAGGTGAGAAATATGACGAGAAAGATTTTCTTCTAATTTTTATCATCTCAGTACAAGCTGTAACTATTCCTCTGCTAATAGGAACAACAGAGGTGTTGTGGAACAACACTGGGGATATAGGAGGAGCTGGCATTTCCTTCAGCTTCTGAATCTCAGTTTCCCAGAGGTTTTCGGATAATCTTCTAAGGCTTCCAGGATGTGTCTCAGAAAGTATCCCTGTCTTTTTTTTCATATCTTGAATCACTGGAAAACTGTCATGATGAGAGCCTTTCCAACTGGTGACAGATGAGGAGGATAGGGTTTGTTTATACTTGCATTTATTTGAGGGGCGGGGAAAGCCTATTCTTTACTAAAATGTTCTTGATCAGCTTTTCTAAATTCATGCACATGTGTATGCTCTGATTCCAAAACACTGATTTTTTTCTGGTATGACCATAACTAAATGTTGAAAATTATTTATACCAGGTCAAAATAAGAACAGATTGGCATAATCTAGAATGAATGTTCCAATATGAGTGAATGTTAGTCTTATCCAAAATTTAATTTTCTGTGTAAACAAGCTGTGAATTTTCAAGGGAGTTCTGTCCGGATAGCTAAGCACCGGCTCTGGGAATGTTAGCACTACTTTTACAGTAGCAAGATATGTCTGTGCTCATGCCATGTCCATAATTCTAGAGTACTTTACTTTCAAGATGAGTGGTTGCATACAAACTGGCTATTGGTGAAGATATGGCCTGTGATATTTCCGTCTTCATGCCTGGGAATTGTTGAAATGCAGCTAGTTGGTGACAGTCAAAATGGTGCCAGGGACCCCTCCAATGGCTTAGCAGTGTAAATGATTGCCTGCCACTGCCCTGGCACTACTTAATACACGCACATAGACACAGCTTTAGAGAACTCAGGTCCTAATACCATGTACCTAGTGGTTTCTCTGATGTCCTGCCTTCCTAGAGCACTGAACTGGACTATGACTAGGGGTAGTTCCTTAGAGTCACCAGTGGCTGAGAAGACTATGCTCCTGTATGAGATTTTTCACACTGGTTTCATTTATATGTCTAGTAGGCTGCCCAAGTTAGGGCTAAGCTCACAAAGTTCCCTACATAATCAATAGAGAGAAAAGCTCCTCCACAGGTTGATTTGGGGCATGAAAACTAGGTCATATTCTGTATTGCCCTCTAGAGGAACCAATCTTTTAAGGGGAAAAAAAAAAAAAAAAAAGCCTCCTGTCCAGAGATTTTTTGTCACTGAATTGCACAAAAGTGACTGGTTGCTACTGGCAACTCTGCAATCATGACATCACGATTGAGTCTGCCACCCTTACGCAAAGTAAAAAGAGCACCTTTTGGTGCTTAAACTAGTCTCTGAGTCATTCAGAATCAGATTCACATCTTCTCTGAAAGAACCTATTGGTAAGAGAATCTGTCTTACCAGGATGGTGACAGCTGCTCCGTAGTCTCTAAAACGAACAGATGCCAAGTTCCCCGTAGTGGCACTGCTATGATTTGGGGCATCTGTCTGCACACAACTTACGAACTACAATTTTATTTCAATGAACTAACTGTATTCCTGTTTATTCCTTTGCCTTGGACTCCTTATGTGGAAAAGGGGAAGCATAGTACTTACAGCTCTGCCTTCAAATTACCTCTTTTAAAAGGCTATTATTTAGTGAAGGTGGGGTCTAGTCTAGGAGAAGCCACATTCTTTATTAGAGCTATGGGATTTCCATAGAGAAGAATAAAGAAAATCAATATTTAAAGTAACAATCATACCGGGACTCTCCATTGCTCAATGCAGTTTGCTTTCACCTGCTGTAGGCATTTTTTTTTTTACAAAAAGTGGCAGACCATATATGGGATCTAAAGTTAGGTGTCAAGTCAAACTTCGACAGATAGTCTGTGTCCATATAGCAGGGAATTATGTATGAATAATGCAGGTGCATGCCACAGCACTGTTATAGATGAGAGCTGAACCCACTGATGGGTCAGAGCCATGGTTGTGAATAAAGAGTGATGTTGTGTTTGTCTTGGAGAGCCATAGCCGCGCATATGCAGCCAGGATTGATAAGGTAATTGAACTCTGGTAGCAATTCCCCCAGTTTTGACCTCAGCCCCAATTCCCTCATGTTTTCCAGCAACTTTGGAGTGATGCAAGAAGAGATGTTAATCACATTCACACCTTCTTCCAGGGTCAGCCCTCCTTCCTGACCGACAAACACCCTTGAGACATTTATTCATATCCACCTGCCCTTCAGAGAGCTGCTGGATAATGAAGTGGCATTTCTTCATTTCCTCCAAACCTGCAGAGAATTTCCTGAAGAAATCCAAATAGAAGGCTGATTGTGACCTGGAGCCCTTGGAAAACCACTAAAAGGCATTCATTCAAAAATGTTGACTTCATTGACTTTCACTGGGAGCAGGAGGAATCACAGATAAAGAGATGATGATGTACAGTTACTAAAGAAAAGGTCTTAGTGTTGAAGTGCATGTAGTGATGGAAGAGGACACAGGACATAGATGCATAAGGGCCCTGTGTGAGACCTGGTGAAGCTGAGCAGCAATATAAGTGGTGGAAGCAGAAGCAGGAGCACAAAGCCAGAAACAAGTAGAAAAGACAGCTAGGAAAAAAAAGGGTGCAAAGAAGGAGCTGGAAGAGGTAATTTCTTACATTGTGAATCTCCCTCATGAGATCTGTCAAGCAGAGAGATGTTAATGTTATATTTTGATAGCTAGATCAGAATTATATCAAATACAACAAGTAAACTCCTCATTCAACTTAGCTGTCTGGGGAGAGAAAAGGTGACATTGAATAACTGACGCCCCACAGGTAACAGTCAAGAGCAGAATAACTTTAGATTGGCAAACGGATGATGCAATGTACCAGGCCAAAGGAGAAAGAGATTTGCCAATATCAAAATTGCCAATCATTGATTATAAAAATGATTGCAATAAGGAACAAAGACGACAAAAGAAAATAAGTAAACAACGTTCACAGTGAGAGCTTTTTTCTTGATCTGATATTAGTTTAGTTTGTGCCATTATTTCACATGAAATATCTGCTGAAAGCAATCTAACTTACAGAATAGTTTCCAAAAAAAAGGTAGCAGAAGTAGTGGATTCCTGTATTGTTCAAAGAACAAAACCAACTTCAAAAGGAAAGCAGTAAACTTTCAAAAAGATGAGAGAGACAGTGATACACAGAGTGCACAAGAATGAGGAGGAAGGAAAGAAAGAGTGGTCTTTATGGCTATAAGTTTATTCCAACTCCAGACATAATTCATGAAAAGAGGAAAGATGTTCCTGAAAGAAATGTAGGTCCACTTACGAGATATTGTATAACAAGTTGCAGTTGAAAGTACCTTCAAACAGATATTTTCAAAGTTAAACTTAAATCCCTTGGAAAAAAAATGAAGAAAAAAGAAGAGGAGAAAGGTATTTTATTCATTATAATAGACAGGATTGTACACATAAAACCTTTCAAAGCAGTGCAAATATTTAAGCAGCTGCAATGAAACACTTGTATATTATCTGAGAATGAAAGCATATTTCTGGAATCACGTATTTTTGAGTCTCTGATGTGCTGGGTTTCGCTGAGGTAGAGTATGGGGCTATGTTTTGGATTTGTGCTGGTAACAGTGTTGATAACAGGGATGTTTTAGTTATTGCTGAGCAGTGCTTACACAGAGTCAAGGTCTTTTCTGCTTCTCATACTGCCCCTCCAGTGAGTAGGCTGGGGGTGCACAAAAAGTTGGGAGGAGACACAGCTGGGACAGCTGACCCCAGCTGACCAAAGGGATATTCCATGCCATATGACATCATGCTCACCAATAAAACTAGGGGTAAGGTTGGCAGGGGGGCTGCTGCTCGGGGACTGGCTAGGCATTGCTTGGTTGGTGGTGAGCAATTATTTTCATTTGGATCACTTGTCTGTCTTGGGTTTTATTTCTCGCTCTTTGTTATTTTCCTTTTCATTACAAATTTTTATTACTTTTATTATTTTATTTTATTTCAGTTATTAAACTGTTCTTATCTCAACCCACGAGGTTTCTCACTTTTACCCTTCCAATTCTCTTCCTCCCATCCCACTGGGGGGAAAGTGAGCATGTGGCTGTGTGGTGCTTAGTCGCTGGCTGGGGTTAAACCACAACTGTCCTTTTTGGGTCCCAACATGGGGCTCAAAGGGTTTGAGATAATAACAGATTAACTAGAGTGCATTAGAAGGGATTTATATCTATTAACAGTTCCAGGTCATGATATTGATTCATCTGTTCTCAATATTAGTTTATCTGATCTGAACCATGCTCTTTTTCTTCTTTTTTTTTTTTTTTTTTTTTTTTTTTTTTTCTTTTTTTTTTTTTTGCTGTCCATGTTAAAGATTGGTGCTGGCTTTTGCAGTTTGATTTGGCGCTATAGTGATCAGTGATGTTTTTCCTGGGAGATTTGTTATTTAATCACTAACCTTGAGCTTAGTCTGGTATTTGGTCTCTGTACTGAAGCCATTACTGTACCAAAGAACAGTACCATCTCATGGAGACAATTAACAATTATACTTCTTCCTCTGAGAGGTTTTTTGTGGAGGAAATACAGAATAGCACCTTCACTACTTTCTCCTGTGATGTTTTTTTCCCTCATTACAATAAGTTCTCAGTATCTTGAACATGCTTGGGTAGTTAAAATACTTCTATTGGTATTTCTTAGGAATATTTTTTCGGTTTTGTCTAGGGTTAACAAGCCATTTAGGAATATGACCCAAGCTCTGCAAGAATGTGGTCACGGGTGGCATGGCATGTGGGAGAATATAGGCAGGTGTCTAGAGAACTTCTTACCTTCAATGGTCTGGAACTTCACTCCTGAACCACTACAGGATCCTGATGAAGTGATGTTTGAAAAAAAAAGTTCCATGACGTTGTGGTTTGGGCCAGATTGGCCTAATCAGGTGGAACAACAGATGCTCGCTCTCTCCTGCTCTGCTTCCAAAGGGAGGCAGGAGAGAGAGAGAAAAAGAGAGACTCAGGAGTTTAGAAGGAACTAAACTACTTTAATGAAATTATTAATAATAAAATAACAAAAAGAAAATAATGAAATATATACAAAACCGTATCAAGCTCCCAGGATGACAATCACATCACCAGCAGGCACTGGGGAAGTCCCAGGCTGGACTCAGTGATGGACAGAAGCTCAATTCCAGATCTGGATTCAGGATCAGGATCAAAGGCAGATGAACAGACAGAGTCCTCCTCGGACGCTGGCCACTGAAGAAAGAGGGCTGACCCTTTGATCCCTCAGCTTTTATCCTGAGCATGAGACAGATGGGATGGAATACCCTCTTGGTCAGTTTTGGGTCACCTGTCCTGTCTACTTCTCCCAGCAGGTGTGACCCCTCTACGCTTTTCCGCTTCCGACCCTCCAACGGGGCAAATAACAAAGTTGGTTGATCGTAGTTGTTACAGCAATAAGTATGAGCAAGAGCCTCTCTGCGTCCCATTCCTTGGCATCAACTATAAACATGGGTCTGATCACTCTGCGAGCAAACAGTTTCTGCACAACAAGCTGTTAATTTCAGCAGTTAGAAGAGGCCTAGCTGAAAAGTAAAACTACTGAACAAAATTGGTCCTGTTTTACCTCAAACCAAGACACATGGCTATTCCAAAGTGGCACAACTTACCACACTGTACCAGCATCTACCAAACACTGCTCGATATTACGCAGCAACCTCAGGGAGAAGAGAGGGAGCAGAAGAAAGAATCAGAAGAGGCAGCCTGTTCTGCTGCACAGCAGTCACAAGAATAGGAGGAGGAAGAGACTGAAATCATAAATGAGATAGAAAGCACTTGATCTATATCCCTAAGTGAGCTGCAAGATACGTGAAAAGATTTTAGCCATCAACCAGGTGAGCTAATACTCAGCTGGCTACTTCAGTGCTGTGATATTGGGGACAGTAGTCAGGAATTAGAGGGTAAGGAAGCCCAGCAGCTAAGGATAAGGCCATTGACAAAGGGATTGGAAAAAAGGCAGGAGTCCTCAGTCTTTGGCAGTGACTCCTGTCAAGTGTGAAGGACAGGTATCCCTTTGAGGAAGATCTTGCAAATTCCCGAAGCAAATGGACCAACATTGAGGGAGGTATCCAGTATCTGAGGGAATTAGCCATGTTGGAGGTGATCTATAACAACTTAGATGACAACCAGGCATCCAAAGATCTGGATGAAATCTGGTGCACATGGTCACTGTGGTGAAAGTTTATACGCAAAGCACCAGAATCAGACACCCGCACCCTGGTGATAATGAGCTGGACAGACACGGAGGCAGCAACTATAGATGAACTGGTCAGACATCTCTGAGAATATGAAGATAATCTTTCTTCCTCCATGTTGGCCTGTGTCTCAGCTGTGGACAGACTAACCCAAAAAATGTCTGAGCAAGCTGAGAAGGACAGGTCTTCTTCATGCATTCCAACCAAGGCCTCAGTGTCCTGGTTCTGGCGGGGATTGGGTTAATTTTCTGGCATGGGACACAGGTATTCTATACCATGTGAGCCATGCCCAGTCCATAGGGGGGAGCTGGCTGGGAGAGGGGGAGGAAGCTGTGGCTTGGGAGCGGGTTGGGGCTCCCCGGGGTCCAGTTGGCGAGCGCTGGTACAGTAACCATGTTTGTACATTCCTCCATCAATGTTATTGCTGTTGTTCTCCTTTTTCCTTTGCTGTTGTGTTAAACTGCCTTCACCTCATCCCACGAGTTTTGCCTTTTTTCTTCTGATTTTCCCCCACTGCCATGGGGGTTGAGCAAGCAGCCATGTGGTTCTTTGTTGCTGGCTGAGGACAAACCACAACGCTCAGCTATTAAGAGTCAGCCTTTTTGTCTTCAAGGGAAAGGGTACCGATGGCACACACCATGTGCAGCCCTGTGGTTCTTCCTGCATGAGCCAAGGAGGACATGAGTAAGTGGGATGGTGAGGCTAGAAGGTCAGGTACAGGAACTGCAAGGAAAAACAACAGCCAAAAATCATCCATCCAGGAAAATTACTGCTCCAGTGACTGTTGGGCAGAGTAGAAGGGATGACTGTACTTTTGACCCTGATGAAGGGACTTCTGTTTTGCAGTTACAAAAATCAAGTAATGAAGACTCCGACCAGAAATAGAGGGGCCCTGCCTTTGGCCCGGTGGAGGAAAGGCACAACCGGGTTTACCGGACTGTGCAGGTTTGATGGCCTGACACATCAGCCCTGTGGGAGCATAAAGCTGCAGTGAACACCGGTGCACAGTTTAGTCTAATACCATCAGATTATAAAGGGGCAGAATCCATCTGTATTTCTGGAGCGACGCGAGGATCCCAAGAACTGTCTCTGTTGGAGGCTGAGGTAAGCTTAACTGGAAATGAGTGGCAAAAGCATCCTATTGTGACTGGTCCAGAGGCTCCATGTATTCTTGGCATAGTCTACCTCAGGAGAAGGTACTTCAAAGACCCGAAAGGATACAGGTCGGCTTTTGGTATTGCTGCCTTGAGTATGGAGAAGACTAAATAGCTGTCTAGTTTGCCTGATCTCTCAGATAATCCATCTGTGGTGGGGTTGTTGCAGGTTAAAGAACAGCAGCTGCCAATTGCTACCATGACAGTGCACTGGCGACAGTATTGCACCAGTCGAGACTCCCTGGTTCCCAGGAGATCTGGTGACTGGAGAGTCAAGGAGTGATTAGTAAGACTCATTCACCCTTTCATAGTTCCATATGGTCAATGCAAAAATCTAACAGAAAGTGGAGGCTAACAGTGGACTATCAAGGCCTGAATGAAGTCATACCACTGCTGAATGCAACTGTACCAGACATAATCCAGTAAGAACTGGAGTCAAAGACCGCCAAATGGTATGCAACAATTGATATCGCCAAGGAGTTTTTCTCTGTGCCTTTGGCAGCAGAGTGCAGGCTATGGTTTACTTTCATGTGGAGGGGTATCCAATACACCTGGAATCCACTGCCCCAGAGGTGGAAACAATCCATTTGTCATAGATTGATACAGACTGCATTGGAACAGGCTGAAGCTCCCGAACACCTGCAGTATATTGATGACATCATTGCATGGGGCAACACAGCGGAGGAAGTGTTTGAGAAGGGGAGAAGAATAATCCAGATTCTTTTGAAAGCTGGTTTTGCTATAAAAAAAAAATAAGGTCAAAGGACCTGCATAAGAAATCCAGTTTTTAGGAATAAAATGGCAAGATGGGCGTTGTCATATCCCAAGGGAAGTGATCAATAAAATAACAGCTATGTCTCCATCAACTAACAAAAAAGAAACACAAACTTTCTTAGGTGTGACAGGTTTTTGGAGAATGTATATTTCAGGTTATATTCTGATTGTAAGCCCTTTCTATCAAATGACCTGGAAGAAGAATGACTTTGAATGGAGCTCTGAGCAGCAGCTTTGAACAAATTAAATGGAAGACAGTTCATGCAGTAACACTTGGGCTTGTCTGGACAGGACAAGATGTGAAAAATGTGCTTTACACCTCAGTCAGGGATAACAGCCCTACCAGGATCTTCTGGCAGAAAGCACCCAGAGAGACTCGAGGTTGACTTGTAGGGTTTTGGAGCTGGGGTTATAGGGGATCTGAAGCCCATTATGCTCCAATTGAAAAAGAAACATTAGCAGCATATGAAGGAATTTGAGCAGCTTCAGAAGTAGTTGGTACTGAAGCACAGCTCTTTTTGGCACCTCAATTGCTTATGCTCTGCTGGATGTTCAAAGGGAGGGTCTCGCCTGCGCATCATGCAACTGATGCTACGTGGAGTAGGTGGATCGCGCTGATTATGCAATGGGCTCAAATGGGAAACCTTGAAAAGCCGGGAATCCTGGAAGCGATCATGGACTGGCCAGAAGGTCGAAACTTTGTAGTGTCACCAGAGGAGGTGACTCATGCTGAAAAGACCCCTCTATAATAAATAACCAGAAAATGTAAAGCAATATGCCCTCTTTAAAGGTGGATCCTGTCATATTGTGGGAAAACATCAAAGGCAGAAAGCTGCGGTATGGAGTCCTACAAGACAAGTTGCAGAAACTGCTGAAGGACAAGGTGAATCAAGTTAGTCTGCAGAGGGGAAAGCCATCCAGCTGACTTTACGTATTGTTGAACGAAAGAAACGGCCATTTTTTTATCTCTATACTGCCTCATGGATGCTGGCAAATGCTCTGCTACAAATGCTACAGCAATGGAAGCAGAACAACAGGCAGCGCAGAGGTAAACCTATTTGGGCTGCAAAATTATGGCAGATACTGCTGCTTGGGTAGAGAACCTGGCTGTAAAAGTACGTCACATAAATGCTCACATACCCAAGAATCGTGCCACTGAAGAATATCGAAACAATGAGCAGGTGGACCAGGCTGCTAGAACTGAAGTGGCCCAGGTGGATCTGGATTGGGAACATAAGGGTGAGCTATTTGTAGCTCAATGGGCCCATGACACATCAGGACATTTGGGAAGGGATGCAACATACAAAAGGGCTCGTGATCGAGGAGTGGACTTGGCTATTAATGCCATTACAATTTATTATTATTATTATTATTGTTATTATATGTTCTTTTCTCAACCCACAAGTTTTCTCACTTTTACCCTTCCAGTTCTCTTCCCCCTATCCCATTGAGGGGGGAGTGAGCGAGTGGTTGTGTGGTGCTTAGTTGCTGGCTGGGGTTAAACCATGACATCAGACCAGAATAAAACTTGAACTTTTCCATTCTAATCGTATGCACAACAGGCTTTCAAATCTTCTCCATCATCCATCCCCCCTCCTCTACCATTTCGATTTTTCCTTCACTGAGCAGGTAACTGGTAAAGTGTTTGAGCCATTAAAACTAAATTCTTGATTCTCACAGAATTCATAGCAGTTGGAACAGGGATTTTAGCAAATCAGATAATGTCAACAGTGCTTGTAAAGGGCTTTTTAAATATAAGGCTCTTATTGTGGTTAAACTTACCCCCAAGAGTCTCAATTGTGTTCTGTCATTGAACTTTGAGACCAAATTTCTTCTTGCTTCTAGGCCTCAGTTTCCTATCTTAAGCTTCTGAAAAAGCATAGTTATTGCATGTATTTTCCCTGCCTTATCAATATTTAAAACCAGGATGGGAGGATACTAAGTAGGATACCACACTATCCAGCATCTCTCTGAAAGGCAAGTGGATATGAGTAAATATCTCAAGGGTGTTTATATAGGTAAAAAACCTAGTTATTCTAATGCCCTGACCGGAAAGAATCATGACATCAGTATAGTTCTGTTTCATCATCTTTCATTAAAAAGAATTTAAAAATAAATAAATAAATACAATTTAAAGCATCCCCAGTAAAGGAATTTAATTCTGCTCTGGCATGCTGCCGTAAGCCAGAGCTGGATTAAACCATAGATTTTGGGCCAGTACGATAAACCTGAGGCATAAATATCTTAGATTTGTGACAATATCACAGTTTCAAATCTTTTTAAGGAAAAAGGAAAGTTCTCATGTTCTCTGTTTTGGAGAGAACAGGAACAGGTTGTATCCCATACAATGAATTCTGTACAATTTTACAGAAAATCCATTTCTCCAGAAGAGAACAAAAAACAGTAAAGGGAGAAACACCCTTGACCTAATGGCATTGCCATGATCTGTTAGACGACCACCATTTGGAGGACAGTGTTTTGGGACTGGGCAAACCACTACTCCACTGAAATGGAAACCTTGGGGAAACCCAATGCAGCAGTCAGATTACCAGCAATCAGTCCTGCTGTGAGTAGCCATGCCTGCTTTAATGGCACTGTGTCCCTCTTCAGCAGTAGAGGGAATAAATATGCTGCATTTGTGGGCACATGCTACTGTGTTTCACCAGAATCCTGATGTTCAAACTGCCCAAATCAAGGCCTGTCCAGGCTCCCACTTGGCACATAAGACAGCTTCTCCTTCCTCTGAGATGCGGCATATGCTGAGAGTTCGTTGTATGTCCCAGGATGTAGATGGTATGTGTCTAGGGTACAGACCAGGACCTCAGAAGTCAGATGTGGCTATCAGGCTCTTGTGGTCTACAACGTAGCCTTCAGTGGCACGGGTGACAAGTGATGGCCCCAGTCAAATCCCAAAGATCGTTGTTTAGTGCTCTCAGTAGTCTTAAATATGGGTTAATGCACATACAGCACAGTATTTCTGGACATTCATTGCAATTATATCCTTAGGGAATGGTACTTTAAAAAGTGCCATGTCAGAGGTGCTGTAGGGAAGGAGGAATGGAAAGACTGAATCAGCCCTTTGGTTTCTTTTCACCTTTGTGGAATCCTAAATATGGTGTTAGCATGATGAAAAATCAGAACCCAGGAGTTCAAAAAAATGACAAAGTTCTCTCAAGAGAGAACAAATAAGCAGATCATTTCCTCCAGCAAAATGAAAACACTCATTATGGCAGCCTAGCAAGTTTCTGTCTCTAAACACATTGAAAACAGTCCTTTAAAAGTTGCACCTTCTTTTAATTGTAATGGTAAAATTACAAGATTGCTACGAAGTTAGATAAAGGAATAATAAGGACCAGAAACACTGTAACAGAGTAAGGCTGTGGCATGCTCAAATTCAGGTAATTTCTTAGAAATTTCTAAAAGCATTTGCCAATCTACAAGGCATCACATCAATGTCAAATATTAAATCTGAGAGAACTGAAGAAGATATCAATATATCACCAGATTTCAGAGTGTTCAGTAGAACACAGAAAAAGTTTTAGCACAAATGCTCAGGGAGCCAAACCACCTTTTCTGAAATCCATGTGTGTATGCAAAAGCAGGAATAGAGCTCATATTTCAAATGATTTGTGGAAATGGGGCAGGCATTTACCAAGTCTAAGAATGGAAACTTGAAATGAGGCTAATTCATAGCAGCAGCAGCAGAAACCAGAATGCAAAAACAGATTTGGGGAATAGTGCAGGAAATACCCTACATATGGCAGTCATAAATAATATTTTGCAATTTTTGAAT
>VFFE01006916.1:259482-299613 GCA_008921705.1 Burhinus oedicnemus
GCCCCAGCCTGCAGCCCGGGGAGGGCCCCAGGCCGCAGCGGGGGGCTATTTCCTGCAGGAGCTGCGGCCCTGGAGAGCCCAGGCGGGAGCAGGGTGTCCCTGAAGGACTGCAGCCCGGGGCAGGGCCCGCGCTGGAGCAGGGAGAGGTGTGAGGAGGGAGGAGCGGCCGAGAGGGGCTGCCATGGACTGACCGCAGCCCCCAGCCCCAGCCCTGCGCCCCCGGTGTGGGGAGAGGGGTCGGGAGGGGAGGGGAAAGGTGGAATGGGAACAAGGGATGAGGGGCAGAGAGGACAGCATTTTAGGTTTTATCTTTGTTTCTCACCATTAAGCTCTATTTTTAACTGGCATTAAGTTAAACTACTTTTCCTCAAGTCAAGTCTGCTTTGCTCATGATGGTAACTGGTACCAGATCTCTCTGTCTTTATCTCAACCCATGAGCTTTTCCATCCTGTTTTCTCCCCCGTCCTGCTGGTGGCGGGGTGGGGAACGGTGAGTGAGCGGCTGGGTGGGAGTTTGGCCCTTAGCCAGGGCTGACCCACCATGGTCAGACTGGAACATTCTAATGAAGATTTCCTGAAGCAATCTATGAGATCTTACATTGAAATCCATGCAGCAAACCCTCTGTTTAGATCTTCTAAAAAAACAGGCCCACTTTTACCTACGTAGACTTTCCTGGCCTCTTTTTACTGCAGAAATCTAAAACTATAAATTAATTCACATCACGGCCTCCTTTGAAACCACTGGTTGAGGTGTGCTTCCCACTATCTTGCTGAGTGTCAGGATAGTCTTCTGGTTGTTAATGTTCACTGGAAAAAACTCCCCAAGGCCACCAAATTTCCATTTCCCAAAATAGCTTGTGCAGTTTAAATGTATACCCTCTGGATACGCAGCAGTGACAGGCGCAGGAGCTGGATACCCCCTAGTCCCTAAACACCACAACTGGAGATATGAAGTGCCCTGATTGTAGCCAATTACAGTCACGCTGAAAATCATACTTAATTCAAGCCAGAGGAAGGTGAAAGTTACTAAACCCCAAACAGACACATCTGCAAAGTTTTATAGAAGTGAAAAGAAGAAAAAATGGATCCACCTGCCTAGAGGTAACCTCTAACCATTTCTCTCACCCTGTATGCCTTGGCTGATACACTGACAGGCTCTCCTCCTCTTTGCTGCTGAAAATTTCAGCTCTCACCAACAACCGAACTCTAATATCCCCTGCGCAAAACAGGTCCAAACATTTTGGGCACACCTTTTTTATAGTTCTGATCCATCTGCTGGGATCATTCACACTTCCTATGTACCATGTCTCTGATCCAAGCAGAAAGAGGACTGGCCATTCCTCTCATCACACTTTCTTGAAGATGCTGATACCTGTGGGTCTGGCACAAACAATTTTACCTGTGTTGCCAGAAGGTTAATAACAATCTTTGTTCTTGTCTAAACTTCTAACAAGTCTTTAATGCAAAGTGAAGCATGGTGCCCTTTTCTAGTGAGTGGGGAAATTTCACACCTCAGACTGATGGCGTTTCAGAGTCAGCTCTAGTATTTCACAAGCAACATCGAGACCGATGGTTTTTATGGAGACAGACACATGAGCTAAATGCAGATCATTACTGGTATTTGCCTGAGACCAGATATTAAGGTCATCAAGGACTTTGGGTGTTTAAGGTTTTGGCCATTTTGAAATATAACATGACAGCCTGCCAGAGCAAAGGAAAAATGGCAAGAGAGTGCACTGATGACTGTTGCATATAACATCAGCAGCCCTTGCTGAACTTATGCTCCTCATAAAGCTGAACTTGGAACCATAAAGATATTGGGGCTGCAGATAGACAGTAAAACTAAATTATTTCTAAGAGCAATTGGGACTGAACAGGTTTTGCTGCCAGGCCGGTGGTTGGAGCCCAGCCTGTTGCGTTACCACAGTGATCACAACATTTGCCTTTTCTACAGCATCTGTTCAGAATGACGTTTTCCCAGGCTGTATGTACTATTAATATATTATTTAACAAACACTTGAAGGGGTGTGATGGTGTCAGGAACATTTTGGATAACAAATCTTATTCCTCCCACTCTGCTGTCACTTCATTTGTTTCCCGCAAGGGTACTTCTCAACACTGAATTTGATCCCTGATATCTATGAAATGAAGGAAAAAGTATGAAAAAAGCATATACTTTTTCTTGTTTGGTTTAAATTTGGGGTAAGTAAATGGTTCAATCTTGGAAAATAAATCTTCCTCAAACCCGAACAGCTTGGCTTTCCCTTTAGAGTCATTCTAGTTTTAGTGAAACCTCAAACCAATTATGTTAATTTTTTTTTAATAGCTTCATTAAAAATCAACACAAAGAACTCTAATGACTTGACAGTTTATTCCTATGAGCCTCTGCACTATTCATTGTCACCATAACACAAGCAAAATCAACCTTGCTTAACAAAATACCTTTAGCAGCTACCTTTTCTGGGATGTGGTCAACTGTCTTCAGAAATAACCCGCCTCTTTTAGTTGAGTCCTGAAGAAGATAAAGTTGGATGCCCAACTTATGTGTGATTAAAGCTGGAAAATTACTTGCATCTATCTAAAATGTGGGAATTTATGTGAAAGCCACTGCATCCTCAGCACCTGTAATTTTTTTTAAATATTCATAGTGCTTCTTATCCAGCTACGGTATCACTCTCCCTTGTTTCTTTTGCCAGGCAGCATTCCTAAAAGGAGACATAGTCCCCGTTGTTGAGAGTTTACACATCTAAGTAGACAATGCAGATTTCTAGCAGAAGAACAGGAAGAAACCACAGGTTTCTTGTTGGGAGGTTATAAATGAAGAAGATTGTTAGAAAGGAAAGACTTGAAGCCTTCAGAAAACACTGGATGGACAAGATGGACAAGAAAAATAGGAATGGGGAAGGGGGGAGATTAGGAGGAATTATGAACACCCTACAGGTTTCTAGAGGCAGAGGAGATTGCTTAAAATCCCAGAAAGATGTTGTAAAAAGCCATCAGGATAAAAGGAGAAACTCCAGCAAAAAAGTGGGGAAAAAGGGACATAAAATCTTGCTTCTCCTGCATTGGAAAGCAGTTCTTTTGTAGGAGAACAGTACCAGACCAATAGGTATGTCACCTTTTTCACACTTCATTTCATTCTGATCCCAGATGAAATGCAGCTATGACAGCTTATTTACTGCTGCACTTGACACCTTGTAAGTTCTTTTAAATTTTCCCTTCAGAGACTTTCAAGTTATGGAAGAAGCATACAAAAAGGACTTTGGTCTGTCCTTTATCTGCTGTAAAGACCATTAAATGACTTTGTTTTCTCTTTAATCTCAGTTTTGGCCCTTCTCTTGTCATTAGTTTCTTGGGTTCTGTATTCCTGAATGTACTTCCTTCTTCTTTTTTTTTCTTCCTGTTATGGATAACATCTTAGTGTTATTATTATCATTTACTTGCCACTTTTCTGAGCTTCCCTTGGCTTTCCTTATTTCCGATTTACACCAGACCTGGCGTCTGTCTTATTTGGACAAGATCTGTCTTATATTGTGTTATTTACACAAGATTCCCATATGTTTTTTAAGAAGGCTTCTTTAGCCTCAAAAAATATGCTCATTTTTCTGCTTAATGATGTGAGCTTCCTTTTTTTTCTTATTATTTGTTGTCTCTGAAGTTGCTCCTTACATACTTTCTATGTCAAATTTGTAGAGTGTAGGGTGTTCCTTTTGTATTAAATTCTTCAGCATGCTGTTAACCTTTTCGATCAGCATTTGCAGTTTGCCCTTTCACAGTTCGTTGTCACAACATTTGCCTTCTGGGAGATACTCTCAGCTGTAATATCAAATCTAATTTTGTCCCGATGCCCAATGGAACCCATGTAACCTTTGTAGATAGGTATAATAAATATGATTTTACCAGGACTCCATGCAGGAGATTAAATTCTATATTTTACAGCCATTGCCGTTACTAACAAATGCCCATTCCAGTCTGACTCCTTCTTGCTTACAGTGATGACTTGCAGGGCTTTGGTCCTACCTAGGAGATGACTTCTAAATACATGCAATACCGTGACTTTTAACATTGCTCAGTTTTGCTTGAACAAAGCATCTCATATCAACAAGTACAAAAACATTGTTGAATGCATGTCCCATATAGATAGAAATGCAGAGACCAAGAAGAGTATCTAATAGCATGCATTACTAGAGATGAAGATAAATGCAGACACGTAGTTTATCAAATAAATCAGTTAAAAGTAGGAAATAGACAAAACTTCTGTTCACAACTGGATTTATACCATACAGAAGGTAGGGAGGTAAGAGGTATTAGGATATAGATAAAGCAACATAGATGTGTACCTAACATAAAAATTTTAGCCCAAAATACAAGGCATAAACAGCTTTTTTGGGTGCGTTCCTTCTTCTCCTGAGCCACACATCAGTGTGAAACTGTCCTGTAGCCTTCTGTATGTTTTCTTATTTTTTTATTTTTGTCTATAAAAGTCTTGATGTTGAAAATGTTGGGAAATGAAGTCATTAAGCCCAGCATTGACTCCAGTGGGGGGAACCGGTGGTGAGTTGACCGGAAAATATGATCACTGAGCTATTTACAGGAACTGAAATTTGAAGCTCATATAAAAAATGTGTGCAGGAGTGGTAGAGAGGAGGGTTTTTCAACTGTTACAATTACCCTGAATGGGTGCAATGGAAAAATTAAAAACAAACCAGGAGAAATTACATAAATATTCATCACCTGCTACTTCTTCATCTTTCTAAATGATAGACAATTTTTTTGAGAAGAAGAAAGGTTCCAAGTATGACTTGGTGGTGGTATCATAAAGAAAAAAATATGTTTGGTTTTTTTTCAAGGTGTTTAATCTTCAAATAAAATGAGAGATGACAGATAGATAAAACAAGATGCAGGAAGGAAATAAAGGAGATTATTAAGGGTGCTGCATTAAGAACTGGCAACTGCCTTCACATTTCCTTCCTCTTCACTTCTTAAGTTAAGTCTTCTGTGAAAGTGTTTGGACTCTGGAATTTTTTTCCCAGTTGACCATGGAACTTGTATTGAAACAGCAAAAATTGAGTTTATAGTTGCTATTAACTGTGTTGCATCCCATGAATCCCCTGTGGTTATTAGTGAAATCACTCACAGTTACCTTTTTTCTTACTTTGAAAAGAACTGTAATACTTTACCAGTTGGTACAATGGTGTAGGCTGAGGAAACAGAAATTCAGACGCACCAGTTTTTGTCCTGCAGCTGTTGTACATGAAAGTGGTGGTATAAAAGCTGTGAGAATTGCCTGGTTTTTGTCATGTCTCTCTGAACCTTCAGACACTTGAATGAACATTTGCGATAGGTAGCCAGCCGCCAGTGTCTCTTAGGCAAGCCTGAGCTCAGAAGCCCTTGCCAACCAACCTTTCACTGAACTTGTCTTACCTTCCAAATTAAACTTGTTCCCTCTGGAAACCCTGGGAAACCAGGTGGATTCTCTCACAGAAACGCAGTGACCTCCTGGAGAGTGAAACTCAGTAGAAGTCTTGGAAAAACAAGATATGCTTGGATTATGTTACAACGGCCAGAGCTACTGAGCCCTAAGTGTCTGCTGAAGCATCTAGACTGTCTGAAATATCTGTATCACAGGAGGCAGAGGAGACTGTCACTTTGCTGTATTCTGCATTCACTTACGAGCATTTTACTTCACTGTAATATTAAGAACAGGAAAGGTTATTAACAGATGCCAGAAAATGTAAATTCAATTACGGTATATTGCAAAATCCTCAGATGTAAAGTAGATTTACAAAGTACAGATATATATTTAGTCCAAGCAATAATGATGAACATAATTGCCCTTTTATAATATGAATGACATAAGGAAGAAAGGGGTAAATTACTTTTTGTGGCTTTTCATGTTCAGAATCAGAAACTCCTGAGCATGAGTGATAAACAGAACTCACTGAAGCTCATACAGAAGAAATTTTTAATGAGAAAATATATTTCAACTCCCACATATTTTTAGCAATTTTTGGAACAGTTTTAAAAAGTCAGTGAAAAAAAGGGTAGCCATTTGGGAGGAAAAAAAAGGTGTTATATTCAAAAATATATTATTTTAGCTTGCAACTGTTACCAGCTGGAATTGCAGGCAAAAGAAGCCGTAAAGTTTCTCTTCTGTTCTTCTTTTACTAAGAATGGCTCTATTTTTTTTAATAATAGGAAAGAAATTTGGCTCTTGGATTCAAATTAAACAGTAATTTTCACCCACATATATCCTCGGGCAGCATGATGAGAATTTAGTCAACAGCAAAGTTCTCCCTAGCCTTTCCATGGCTACATTTCTTTACACAATAAACCATCCAGGCCATGTGGAGCAGTACTGGCTGGAAAAAGAACATTTTGTTATCTGCTTATTTGGTTTCTGCTGCTGTCACAGCATCACAGCACTGCTAAATATTATGTTCCTGTTCCATTGGCAGAACTTCACAGCCCAGAAGTTGTCTTCATTAACTTTGAGGGCCATGCTCATGATAGTTTTTAAACTGTCGTCTCTGTTCATACAGGGAGTAAACCCATGAACCTGTAAATTCATGCAGCAAGAGAATATTTATTCAATACCACCCACCTGAGCATGCCCTGGACCCATGCCCAAGAAGACTACCTTGGGGGATGCCTGCAGACTCACCTGCTAAGTTTAGACAGCATATAGCGGAAATATGCAGACTCAGATAGAGACACTAACTTATTTAGGAACCTAAATCCTGTTGAAATAAAGCCCTTACATACACTAAGCACAGATCTCAGCCCATGTTGAATACAAACTGTGTGAAGATGTAAATCTCTCCCCTCTCTTCCCAATACATTATATATATCCTCTTGTGCTGCCCTCAGTAAGTTTGCAGACAACACCAAGTTAGGCAGGAGTGTTAATCTGCTTGAGAGTAGGAAGGCTCTACAGAGGGATCTGGACAGACTGGATCAGTGGGCTGAAGCCAATGGTATGAGGTTCAACAAGGCCAAGTGCCAGGTCCTGCACTTGGGTCACAACAACCCCATGCAGCACTACAGGCTTGGGGAAGAGTGGCTGGAAAGCTGCCTGGCAAAAAAGGACCTGGAGGTGCTGGTTGACAGCTGGCTGAATATGAGCCAGCAGTGTGCCCAGGTGGCCAAGAAGGCCAACAGAATCCTGGCCTGTATCAGGAAGAGTGTGGCCAGCAGGACTAGGGAAGTGATCATTGTCCCCCTGTGCTCAGCACTGGTGAGGCCCCACCTTGAACACCGTGTTCAGTTTTAGGCCCCTCACTACAAGAAAGACATTGAGATTCTGGAGCGAGTCCAGAGCAGGACAACAAAGCTGGTGAAGGGTCTAGAGCACGTGTCTTATGAGGAGCAGCTGAGGGAACTGGGGTTGTTTAGCCTGGAGAAAAGGAGGCTCAGGGGAGACCTTATCTCTCTCTGCAACTACCTGAGAAGGTGGTAGTCAATCTCTTCTCCCAAGTAACAAGCGACAGGGCAAGAGGAAATGGCCTCAAGTTGTACCAGGGGATGTTTAGATTGGATATGAGGAAAAATTTCTTCACAGAAAGGGATGTCAAGCATAGGAACAGACTGCCCAGGGAAGTGGTGGAATCACCATCCCTGGAGGTATTTAAAAGAGGTGTTGAGGTGGTGCTTAGGGACATGGTTTAGTGGTGGTTTGTGCAGTGTTAGGTTGATGGTTGGACTCAATGATCTTAAAGGTGCCTTCCAACCTAGACGATTCTACAATTCTATGTGCCTGGCAGTAGACAGAAAAATGCAATAGAGTTTTTTCTAAAAGCGTAAGAGGAGCGACAGACCTTATACAGTGCAGGCAGAAATGGTCAGAGCCACTGTTTTCCTGCACATGGCAATTCATGTTCAGAGACTTATACCAAGTAGCAGACATGGTTTCAGCAAGCTGGAGATGTAGCCACCTGCACCATAGGCTGCGGCTCCTCCCATACTGAAACAGCACTCAGATCTCTGCTGAGGTGCCAATAGTCACATTAATTTATGGGGAATCTTCATAATATTGTGTAACCCAGTACCTCCAGCGTTGCCACTGCTAATAACAAAAAGATTACAGGCTTCAAACTAATGCTGCAAGGCCTCTGTACTGGGGTTTGTCAGGCTTGCTGTGCTGGGCTTGTCTAGGCCATGCCTTGAGCTTTGATTTAGATTACAGGTATTGCCTGGTGAGCAGGGAACTGTTCCCTAACTTGTCTTGTTTTGCTTTGCTTTGTATAACTGTGTGGTGTACAGCCTATTGCTAAAATAACTTGTATATATTATCTGTAAGTGACAGGTAGTGTTAACAAATACTTAATCTCTTTAAAATGAACTATCTATGACTCTAGAATAATGATGTGGTACAGAGTGCAAGTGTGAAGAGATAACACAGGATTTGAAAGTATAAGCTATGGATTATACCAGAGGCTCTGCAGTTATAAAAACCAGCAAAGTTCAGTTACAGACTGTTAAAGGAATGTGACTTCAGGACCTGAGTAAGAAAAGTTTTTAGGGATAATAAAATTAATAAGGATATAGTATCCAGTATACTTAAAATATGCAATATAAAGTAAATTCAGACGTAATGTGGAACTGTAGACCAATAAATAAAGATTGGGTGCAGAACACATTAGAAGTATAAAAATTGCCTTAATTGAACCCGAGGATGAGAATAAATAAACTCCCAGCATCTGCATTGCAGTCCTCTGGCAAAGAACTTTCAGTGCTGAGGATTTGGTGCAACCCACCCTATTTTGCTTTTTCTCAAGAAAAACTGCTGCCACTTTAGGACCCAGAAGAACAATGAAAGGTTGAACAAAACTTCACAATGTTAGGAAAATGTATATAATAATAATTTTAATGGTATTATATTAAGACTTTCCTGGATTAATTAGATAATTTGGTCTGTGACTTTCAGTATCACTGCACCAATAACAAGTGTTTGCTCTATTTTTATTAGACTGTTAAGATTTTAATTAAGCCAACAATGAATCCTCAGCTTTGCATATAAGATGTTTTTCTTTTTTTTCCATAACAAGGTTTCTAGTAGAACAGCAGAAGTTTACATAAACTGCAGTAAACCACCATGTGAGCATGTAGCCTCATTAAAGACAGAAAACACTTTGTCTTTTGCTCTCCAACAGCCATTCAAAAGCTGAATGTCAAACTCGTCAAAAACATAAACCACAAGGGATAGGGTGGTTGCGTATGATAACTGAGAGGTAGATGTAGAAAACACACATTGATCAATGTCTCTTCTTGTTAGGAACTGTGAGTTTCATAAACCTAGACCTCACCAGAGAAAAATAATTGTTTTTAAAAATAAATTGGCATCCTTTGTTTTAACAAAAGAAAGGAACAATAGAAGAGAGCTTAGACTTTGACAAGGGCATAAGATCCTTGAAATGATGAGTCCTGGCTTGAAAGTTCAACTGTTTTTTGGTAGTGGTTTCTCCCACCAGTGTTCCCAAATTCCACATGAATTTCAGAGTGAAAATTTGTAATGTGAGAGGGAGGGTCTACAAATCTCCACAATCCTTCAAATAGGTCCACAGATGACTATTAATGAAAGCACAAAGTGTACAGGAAGTAAAAGTTAACAATGTTTTTTAGCAAAGGCTTTGGCCATATCTTGGTTCCCCATTTTGTTTGGAATAATTATTGTTCCCATTATAAAATATACCATCAGTTGAGACAGCATTGGAGGTGAGCTAGGAATTTGACTGTGCAGACAACATCAGTCTTCCAACTAAATCAATGAAAGATATTCAATAAAGTACAGATGGTCTGGTAAATACTGCCAAGCAAATACATCTTAATACTAATTAATCAAAAACAGAAGTTATGAAAAAGAACTTAATCACCAATAATTTCATCTGTCTGGCAAATTAAGCCTTGAAAATTGTTAATATTTTTACATTCTGGAGCTGTGCCACTACAGCACAGGTGACTGCAGCCTGTGAGGCCTAGAATGAGCAAACTCTGTGTTTAACAAACTAGAAACAGTAAGGTTGGTCCTGGCAGGCAGCTTGTGGACAAAGAGGACATCTTCAAGTTCTGGGAGCTTGTTAGATAAGTCTAATTTTGAAGACAGACAAAATAAGGAAAAGCTTGTAATTTGAACACAGATATCTAATAATATGAGTAGTCAGAGAAAGAGACAGACATAGTCTCTTTGGAGAATAAGACTGACCACTGAAATAAGTATTTCTTTGGTGAATTCAGTTTAGAGACAGAAAGTTTGCCCTATAGGATATGTGGAATGGTCAGGTCAGGAATGGTTAAAATGGTGTCCTGAAAACAAGAAAAATAACTCTCCATTATGTTAGTTAACAGACAATTTGGATACCATGACAAGTAGGTAAGTATGAGGAGCAGAGAACACTCTGGGTAGTTACCTCTGAAGTGTTTCGTCTCCCAGAACAGCTAATCCACAAGTTACATAAGCTTCCCATGAATGCAACTGACTGTTGGCTCTATCAAGAGTGGAAATTCAGTTGCAATGGATTTCACTTGACTTTGGGTTTCCACCTAATAATGAAAGACAGTTGATAACAGAACTACTGAGAAGTAGACAGTTGTTTTTTTTAAAGGAAGTAGTTGAGTCATTCTCAGAATTACAGGGAGAAAATAGGAAGCACTGTCTGTAACCTCATCTCCCTCCAATTTCCTTGCATCTACAAATATCCATTACGATTTCAGCTGATTCCTCCTCTTTCTGCCTAGTCTAGTTATCGTTGGGCTGGAAGAAGAAAGAAGTGCTGAGTACTCCCTTTGCCAGTTTCTCTCAGACCATTTAGTTCCTTGAAATAGCAGCATAGAAGACCGGCTGATCCTGAATTTAGACTAGCTCCTAGCAAATGAAGGTTCCTTTCTGAAATGGTACTATTCAGAAGAGAGGAAAAGGATGTTGTTAGAACTGACAACGAAATGTGGCAACACCCTTAAACAGTGTCAGGTACATAATCGTATGCCCCCTGCAGACTTTCTTATGTCAGGGCAATACTCAATATAGCACCTGTGACTGGTTTCTATTTTTGTGAAGCTTCAGCAGCTTAGTGGAGTGAAATCATAGAATCATAGAATCGTCTAGGAAGGCACCTTTAAGATCATTGAGTCCAACCATCAACCTAACACTGCACAAACCACCACTAAACCATGTCCCTAAGCACCACCTCAACACCTCTTTTAAATACCTCCAAGGATGGTGATTCCACCACTTCCCTGGGCAGCCTGTTCCTATGCTTGACAACCCTTTCTGTGAAGAAATTTTTCCTCATATCCAATCTAAACGTCCCCTGGTACAACTTGAGGCCATTTCCTCTTGCCCTGTCGCTTGTTACTTGGGAGAAGAGATTGACTACCACCTTGTTAAAACCTCCTCTCAGGTAGCTGCAGAGAGGGATAAGGTCTCCCCTGAGCCTCCTTTTCTCCAGACTAAGCAACCCCAGTTCCCTCAGCTGCTCCTCATAAGACACGTGCTCTAGACCCTTCACCAGCTCTGTGAAGGACCCTTTACCAGCTCTGGACTCGCTCCAGAATCTCAATGTCTTTCTTGTAGTGAGGGGCCTAAAACTGAACACGGTGTTCAAGGTGGGGCCTCACCAGTGCCGAGTACAGGGGGACAATGATCACTTCCTTAGTCCTGCTGGCCACACTCTTCCTGATACAGGCCAGGATGCTGTTGGCCTTCTTGGCCACCTGGGCACACTGCTGGCTCATATTCAGCCAGCTGTCAACCAACACCTCCAGGTCCTTTTCTGCCAGGCAGCTTTCCAGCCACTCTTCCCCAAGCCTGTAGTGCTGCATGGGGTTGTTGTGACCCAAGTGCAGGACCTGGCACTTGGCCTTGTTGAACCTCATACCATTGGCTTCAGCCCATCGATCCAGTCTGTCCAGATCCCTCTGTGGAGCCATCCTACCCTCAAGCAGATTGACACTCCTGCCTAACTTGGTGTCATCTGCAAACTTACTGAGGGTGCACTCGACCCCCTCGTCTAGATCATTGATAAAGATATTAAACAGAACCAGCTCCAGTACTGAGCCCTGGGGAACACCACTTGTGACTGGCCACCAACTGGATTGAACTCCATTCACCACCACTCTTTGGGCCCAGCCATCCAGCCAATTTTTGACCCAGCAAAGCGTACACCCATCCATGCCATGAACAGCCAATTTCTCCAGGAGAATGCTGTGGGAGTGTCAAAAGCTTTACTAAAGTCTAGGTAGACAACACCCATAGCCTTTCCCTCATCCACTAAGCAGGTCACCTTGTCATAGAAGGAGATCAGGTTAGTAAAGCAGGACCTGCCTTTCATGAACCCATGCTGACTGGGCCTGATCGCCTGGTTGTCCTGCATGTGACACGTAATGGCACTCAAGATCACCTGTTCCATACCCTTCCCCGGCACCGACATCAGACTGACAGTCTTGTAGTTCCCCAGATCCTCCTTGCGGTCCTTCTTCTAGACGGGCATCACATTTGCTAGCCTCCACTCAACTGGAACCTCCCTGGTTAACCAGGACTGCTGGTAAATGATGGAAAGTGGCTTGGTGCACATTTCTACTAGCTCCCTCAGTATCCTAGGGTGGATCCCATCCAGCCCCATAGACTTCTGTGTGTCTAAGTGCTGTAGCAGGTCGCTATTTCCCTTTGGATTATGGGGAGTTCATTCTGTTCCCCACCTCTGTCTACCAGCTCAGGGGGTTGGGTACTCAGGGAACAACTAGTCCTACTACTGAAGACCGAGGCAAAGAAGACTTTAAGTACCTGAGCCTTTTCCTCAACCTTGGTCACTATGTTTCTGCCCCCATCTAATAAAGAATGGAGATTATCCTTAGTCCTTCTTTTATTGCTAATGTATTTATAGAAACATTTTTTATTGTCCTTAACAGCAGAAGCCAGGTTAAGTTCTAGTTGGGCTTTGGCCCTTCTAGTTTTCTCCCTACATAGCATCACAACATCTTTCTAGTCCTCATGAGTGGCCTACCCCTTCTTCCAAAGGCCATAAACTCTCCTTTTTTCCCTGAGTTGCAACCTGAGTTCAGCCAGGCTGGTCTTTTTCCCCAACGCCTCATTTTTTGGCATATGGGGACGGCCTGCTCCTGCACCTTTAAGACTTCCTTCTTGAAATACGTCCAGCCTTCCTGGACTTCTTTGCCCTTCAGGGCTGCCTCCCTAGGGACTCTGTCAACCAGGCTCCTGAAAAGACCAAAGTCTGCGCTCTGGAATTCCAAGGTGGCAGTTCTGCTGACTGCCCTCCTTGCTTCTCCAAGAATCGAAAACTCTTATCATTTCATGATCGCTATGCCCAAGACGGCCTCCAAGTGTCACATCCCCCACAAGTCTTTCTCTGTTTACAAACAACAAGTCCAGCAGGGCACCTTGCCTAGTCAGCTCCCTCACCAGCTGTGTCAGGAAGTTATCCCCAACACACTCCAGGAACCTCCTAGACTGTTCCCCTTCTGCTGTATTGTATTCCCAGCAGACATCTGGTAGGTTGAAGTCCCCCATGAGTACAAGGGCTAGCAATCTTGAGACTTCTCCCAGCTGTTTATAGAATATTTCATCTGCCTCTTCATCCTGATCGGGCGGTCTGTAACAGACTTCCACCATGATATCTGCCTTGTTGGCCTTCCCCCTGATTCTTACCCAGAAACACTCAACCCTATTGTCAACATCATTAAGTTCTAGACATTAATAACACTCCCTAATATACAGGACCACTCCACCACCTCTCCTTCCTTTCCTATCCCTTCTGAAGAGTTTATAGTCATCCATTGCAGCACTCCAGTCGTGCGAGTCATCCCACCACATTTCCATGACGGCAACTACATCATAGTTTTCCTGCTGCACAATGGCTTCCAGCTCCTCCTGTTTGTTGCCCATGCTGCATGTGTCAGTGTAGAAGCATTTCAGTTGGGCTATTGGTCCCACCAACTTTTTGCTGGGAGAAGCCGTAATTCCTATCTGACCATTCCCAGGCGTGGCCATAGTTTCTAACCGATCAATGACCCTCACATCTCTGCTGCTGCATGGATCTCCATCCCCTACCTTCACTGAGTTAGCAGATTGAGGGACCATCCCACAAACATTGGCACGCCATCCCCAGGCTTACCTCTAAAGAGCCTGGTTTCATCCCCTTCCCCTTCAAATCTAGTTTAAAGCTCTTTCGATGAGCCTTGCCAACTCATGCACCAAGAAGCTTTTCCCCCTTTGAGACCGGTGTACCCTGTCACCCTGACAGGTGTGCTCCAAGGAACCTACTCCATGGATCGTGCTGATGCTAAAATTGGGTTTAATTGCTTTATATAGCTTTCAAAATAGGTTTCCCCAGAAAAACTTTCTTCCAGAAAACTCAGGCCATTCAATCAGCCCTGTCACCAGAAGTCCATTGGTTTGCTCCTGAGTGTGGACATCCTTCTATTCACTGGAAAAGATACAAATCCTCCAGTAGACTAATTTCAGATTGAGATTTATTGATTTTAGCCTCCTTATTGGGGAAGGTGGTGTAGAAAGTTTTTCCACTTACACCACAGGATAAAAATGGTGAAAGACATTCTTCAGTCTGTCATGAGTTTATTTTTTAAAATGCCCATGATGTCAGTTTAGTAGTTGGTGCACATATAGTGGCTACATACCTTACCTTGCAGTAGAAAACTCACAGTTTATTTCCACTGTTGGTTAACAGGGAAGGGCAGGGAAATGATTCTGTCAATGTCTTGTGAAAAGAACAGATATTTTACATTTTCTTTTACTACTTATGTCTTGTGACCATAATGAGTTGGTCACCTTAAGCCTGGTTTCTTCAGGTGGTTTTTACTTATAGCTGCAGAATTCAATGAATACAGCCTTTGCCAGTCCAAGCATTTGCTAGCCCTGAATGAGACTCTCATAATCAAAAGAATTTTCACAGGTACAAGAAATTTGCATTCTTTACATTTGTTTTCAAGCTATTGAGTCTTGAAATAATTATTTGGATCATATTTTCAAGCTTTTCCCATCATCAGGAAGGCTAGAATTTATTTTATTTTTTAATGACAGTTGAGATTTCTATCAAATTACCAAAAAAACCTCACCAAATGTTTTAACTATAGCACTAAAATATCAGGAATTGGCAAGATCATTCTCTCTTCCTTTTCTTTTTTCTCCTTATCTGCCAAATGAGGATGTATAATATATAGCTCTGCATCAAATCCTACAATTTTAAATCTTTATTTGTTTCCAGTCTGATACTTCATTTCTCAGGGAAAGATATAAAACAAGTCTTCAGGATTCGGCCCTTCATTTCTACCCACAAATACAAAAAAACCTGATTTAAGATATGCGGAAAGACAGCACACAAATCTTTCTCTTCACATCCCTTAAAAAAGACTCCCCAGTGCAATAGCAGGGCAGGGTTGTATTCTGTTACTGCTTTTGCAGCACCAAAAACCAGACCTGTCAGGTGAATCCATTAATGCATTTTGGTGTTAATGCATTTGGACTAGCTGAGTGGAGTACAAACAGAACCTACCAATGGATAGACTCTCAAACATTTAAATGGCAATTCAAATATGCTGTTTCTTTATTTCACAGATGTAATCTCATGGTGTCTTTTACCATTTTGATTTACAGAGATATATTCTGTTTTCATTTTTGCCTGTAAAATTTTGTTGAAGCCAAAGTGATTGAACAGACTTGAACAGACCAAAGAGAACATTGAAATATAAAATGACTGCAGATAAGCATATCTTTTATAAATTGGGGATTGTTTTAAAACAATGGGTGTATTTACCTAGGGGCTTTTGTTCACTTCTGTTTTAAATAAATGAGCTACTTGAAAAGCACAAGTGAATATTATGATCACATTTCAAAATACCCCAAACTTAGGAGCACAGAAGTCTTAAGTCTTTGGATCCATCTTCTCATATGGAAATATAACTACAACAGGTAGCATCTATCAAGTAATCTAATGATAAATAAAACATAAGGTAAACACAGGTGTTAGGTGTTCCAGGTAAGGCAGCAAAAAATGATTAAAAACCTTAAGAGTCTAAGCAGAAGAGGAAAAATGCAATTTAGTTTGCTTTTGAGTATATAAAATAAAGTAAGTAAACTTATAGATATATATCAGTATATAAAATAAAATAAATAAACTGATGCACTAAAAAAGTCAATAATTCAAGTTGTTGCTTGCTATTAAGAAGCAACAAATCTATTAACAAGAACACAGGAAGCAGTAAGTATATGCAACAGGTTTAATGAAACTGGGGTCTTTTCGGCTGATCCAGGGAGTGAAGCTTGACACTGAAGTCAATATTTAATTTTGAAATCTGTGTTGCTTGCACTTATTTATACTGAACCATTGCCTATGGCAGGGAGGTTCGAGTAGATGATCTTTAAGGGTCCCTTCTAATCCAAACTATTCTGTGACTTTAAATATAGAAGAGATATGTAGTGCAGAAACATTGCAGTAGCAGAATTCATATCCTAAGGAGAATAAAACCTTCTGTCAGTGTATGGTTGTTTCTTGCAGTATTAACGTTTCATGTGCATTGGTCAATATTAGGTCCCTGCTGGACAAGCTGCCAATATACCTTATTTTGTGAGTGATTGTTTCTCTTTCTACAACTGCTGTATTTTCATGGTCTTACAAAACTTGAATGATAGCTGGAACGTGTCCAACCAAATCTTATTTTCATCTTGTTTTTTGCTGAGTAAGAATCTTAAATTTTACTGCAGAAGACATGGTCTTGAAAATAATTTTGAGTGAAAAAATGGAGTATTGCCAATAAGTAAACCCCCGAGGTATGTTAAAATGCTTATAACAATAAACTTAATAGATAACTTTATGACACATGAAACTGATGCCTTACCTACTAGGTCACTGAGAAGACATAACCTTTTTAAAATAATGTTCCAGATTAAGATGTCTTCCTATGGAGGCAGAGGAGTGGTTGGAGTGTTTTACTGAAATATTGGTGGTTTTTTATAAATTTAGTGTGTCTGGTGTGGAAGAATGTAGGGGTTTTTTTAAATTGTGATATTAATTCAAAAGGCTGTGCTAGCAGGAATAATATGCTGTTAGAGTCATCTAGTCTGGTTTTGCAGATGTTCAGACTTCTGTTATGGAAGAACTAAGAAGGGATTGAGAGTATTTCCTGACAAGAAGGCACAGGTAGCATTTAGGGAGATAAATTCAAGAAATTCTGGTTACCCTGAGAGAATATCTAGAAGAAGACAGAAAGCTTGGGGCATTTTCTCAAAGTTTTTTGGTATGTTTGCTGGGGATTTTTAATCCTAAAGTCTAATACATAATGCAGAAACAGTGCTAAGCACATGAAGGAGGGAAGTCATAGTCTCTTCCCCTCTTAAAGCATGGTCTTCTGACTAGAATTACTCTCTCCTGTATTTTCTTCTTCTCCCACCATGTCTGTTGCATTCACATCTGCACGTTGGCTTACTTTCATCAGGAGCTCTGTTCTGAACTTTTCACACATTTCTGTAATTTCATCTGTCTGTTGCCACACCAGCTGAGGTAAATGCTGAAGTGGGTGCAAGAGACTGGGCAGAGGTCATGCTGAAACAGCAAAGAGAAGAAGAGGAGTTTTAATGTACCTGTGAGGAAATGGTGCTTCAGCCCAGAAGGGATTTGCTGTTTCCAATGGCGGTAGGAAAGTACAGCTGCCCAAGGAGAGCTTGGCAAAACAGAAACATCCAGTAAGAACCTAATCTAGCTCCTGGAAACTTCCAGAAGAATCAGTCTGGTGGCCAAGAAGCTTCCAAAACGAACCATCCTGGTGCCTGGAAGCTTCCAGAAGGAACAAGCCTGGTGGCCCAGACACTATAAAGGAGTGGAGGCCCAAGGCTGCCACAGGATCTGTCTTGCTGCACACCCTGGGGAGCTGCTGTGCGACACGATCTCCTTGAGAACCCTGACTCCCCAATGAGTCCACAGCACAGCCAGCCAAGCACCTGGCATGACTATGAGTATGTCTCTGAGTGAGTTTTTTACTCTAAATACTGCAGATTTTACTCCCTCTTTTGATCAACTGCTTTCAATATACCTAAATGGTGTCTCCCTTGTATTTGAATATTTGCCTCATTTGCCCTGCTCAACAGGGAATAGGGAAGAAGCGCGTGACTTCCAGAATGGTGTTCATAGGCTTTCACACCTAAGCAAAGCAACTTAAAATTCCATTTTTAGTCAACAAAAATCTAGTCAAGATAGTTAGTGGGGTTTAAGGAAAGATTCATTTAATCCTGAAGTAGACTTCTGTGTTGATGAGATGAACCACTTTCTCGACTTCATTGACTATGCTGACTAGATGTCAGTAACTACGGTGTGAGCTCAGGTAATTAGCTGATATGTGGTACCTACACAGTTGGGTTTGATAAAAGGTCAGTGTAGGGGTAGAGCTCCACCTAAGTCCCCACCCACACCCCTAGCTATGGGTGAGGACCCATATAAAACAGATTTTTCCTGGTTTTCCAGCTACAGTTTAAAAAGAGTTGACTGTATTTGTTTCTTTCAAAGCCTGTGAGTAGGAATCTACCTTTGGAAAAGGCTGAAAATGTCTCACTGTGGCTCTGGTTTATGAAGTAAGAGAATTTTCAGACATGCTCATTCAGGTCAAGCTTAAGGCAAGCTCTTCTCTCACTCTGCAAGGTACAGACAAGGTACAGACACCTCATATTCTTGCCATGGAATTAGTTTCCATTCAAATGATATACATTTTAGTCCAAACCTAGGATTTCGTCTGTCTCGGGAACTGGACTACCAAGAACTGCCAAGTAGGTAGATGAGGAAGTGTTGCCTGATGGAGGGGGACTAGGTAGAGACAGCATTTATCAATAGTTCCTGAGGTAATGTTCCTTCCTGCTGATAAAGGACAATTTTTAAGGTCCTGATAACAAGTTCTCCTACTCTTGAAGGGTGGTGTGGAGAACTTGATGTCAACAAATAAAAGACATATTACGTAATACTTATAAGCAAGCATTAATAGGAGAAATAATAAAAGCCAAAGGTGACTCTTCCCAGTCTGGCCCACTTCTTCCTTCGTAGGTGCCCTGTGGTGAATGTATGTATATAACTTTACTGTCTTGAGGTTTTTGGTTCTTGCATCTTTATGAATACATCTGTGAAAATTAAGATGCAGGTTGACTTCTAAAATTTGGCTTGATGTGACATGCTAGATTAATCATCACATACCTTGCTTTGACAGGGAAACCTGCTATGCAGCTTGGAAAGGTAGTGCAGAACCAAATGTTTACTTAGAAAACCTTGATTAAGGATTGGGGAGGATCAGTAAGGAAAATATAGGCTGTCTGCTCAGCAAAATGAATAACTGACAAACCCACAATTCTGTGCGAGAATGACCAAAGAGTCCTCAGAGAAGAAGCACTTAAAATGTCATTGTTTGGCTTATTAACTTTTTAGTTGAGAAAAAGCTTACAGGGATGTTTAAGCAGGTATTAATAAGTTTTGGACAACATTCTTTGAATTAGAAAGTTAACCTGGACTATGTGTTACAGGGAAGAGTAGAGTGATCTAATTATCTCTAATGGAATTTGCAATAAAAAGTGCCAATAATCTGTGAAAGATGCATTTCCAGGAAATGTACCACTTCACTCACAGCCTTCACTGTGATGAAAGGTTGAGGCTGTTTGGACCCCTAGATTGATTAGGACTAAAGAGGCCCCTAAAAGGGGACCTGAAACAAAACTTCACTCTCACTTAAGACAAATTGCAGAAGAGCAAATTTGTTTTGCCCAGTTAAAACATCACAGATGTGAATGTTTTGTTCTAGGACAACAGGGTTTTAAGATATATTCTGCTTAGGTGAAGCCATGAACCACACAGAGGAAGAATAACAGCAGGGCTCACATTGGGAGTGTTTGGTCCCAGAAGCAAAAAATGGTGCTATATTGCTGAAAGAAATCTTAACGTAGCAGACATATTTTGTCCTCTCTGTCAGTCATTAAAAGCAGAAAAGGCAACATATAATAACTAAAGAGACAGTTTGACACAAACAATCTCATTGGCATGGGAACTGACACAAGCTGATAGTTTGAAATTTAAGTAGAAGGTACAACCAGAATGGAGAAGTACAGTTCTGTAGGAGGTAGAGTCAAAATCGCTTCCTTATATGTGACAGGCTAGTGAATTTTATTGTCATCACTGTTACATTCACTGAAGACTTGGAATATGAAATAACAAGGATGGTAACCCAATTCAAAGGCAAAGAATGCTGCCAAGGCTTAGCACTGTGTTCTGGGGAAAGGAATAAGATTAATACAACCTTTGAATGTAAAATATTACTGCAGAATACATACACATCCAGTTAGCTCAGACTCAAAACTCAGAAGCAATATGTCTGCAAAACCAAAGATTCTCCCATGTCCTTATTTGTCAAATAAACTCTATAACTTTTAAATTCAGATGTCTCCTAAAAAGAATGCTCGAGCCAGCCAGCATTTTCCTTACAGGTTCCAACTACTGTCCCATTAACTGCAACCGACTGTGGTACATGTTGTTGATCCCTATAGGAGATACATGTGAATACAAGATGCAATATCATTCTTAAACTTCTTATGATGTTGTTTTTAAAACTGAAACAAGTGTTAAATAGTTTTGACAAACTGAAAAGTTGAGGAACACCCTGAGAAAGTTGAAGCTTTAGCTTAAGTTGAAGAGCCCCTTGAAAAGCTGTGCCCTTCAAGTGCGAGATTCACATTGATAGTTTATTTTTACCTGCTGTAAAAATATTCTCGAACTAGGAGAGGTGGAGTTCAGTTCCCTGGGAAAAGATGGATAGAGAGCATGCCCAGAACTAGTGGCTGTCTGGTTATAGAAAGGGAAACTGTGGCTCAAGACTTGTGTGCAAACAAGGTGGACTTATGATTTGATCACTTTTCCTACAAAACTTATGAGTGCTGTGTAAATGTCAGTCATAGCATTTTCCTACATATACTTGCTACCTCAAGTAATGGTAGAAGACAGCTTTTTCAGTATAGCTGTTCCATAGGTCTCCTATAAATCTATAGTCTCTGATACCAACAGCCCTTGAACAGACTAGGTGTTCCATATATCTGCCTGAAGAAAGCAACAACATTTTGCCTTATACCTAATTCCCATTAACTGTAGCAGAGTGCTCATATCAGTGTAAATTGTGTTGTTTTATGCCAGTAATTTGACTGCATGCATGCAGAGTATGTGGAGAGTGACTTTTGTGTGCCATGATGTGTACTTTATTGATGTACAAGTCAGCCAGTAAAACTCCTGTGTCACTTCACAGTGACACCTCACCATCACTGGTAATCTCTGAGCTAATTCTCCCCTGCAATTTAGGATTCCAGCACTCCTGTCTGGTCTGAGCTTCTGCTGCAAGGCATTTGTGGGTACGGTGTTCTTGCTAAGACTTTGCCTTGAAACCTGCACATTTATAGAGGGATGCAGTCAATTAGAAGGTAGGAATTCTCTTTGTTTACATTTATGCAGATTTCATCCATAATTTCTGTAAGGAGTATAAGAAACATGGAAATTAACAATTAGAAAGGACTGTCTCTGTGGACAGACAAAGAGGTGCTCTGCAACCTCTTTGTCAGGTTGACAACTTTAACCGTCTTTGACTATCCACACCAACAGCCTTTTACGTGCCTATAGGCAATTGCCCAGTTGTGTTTCAGAATGTTACAGCACAGGCAAATGCAGAAGCCAGTAAGACTGAAACACAATGTCTGAGACAAGGTTTTACCTCTTCTGAAAACTTTATTCATCCTTGATTTCTTTTAAGTTACTATAAGTGGTGTTTTTTCTGCTCCTGTGTGCTTTCTGTCTGCTGGAAAAAGAAAAGTTGGAGTAAATATTGGTAAATCCCCTCTTGTGAATGGTACTTGTCTGGACAGAAACATACATTTGTTTGAAAAATACAGTTCTGCTTTGAAAAAATAAGTTAACAAGCATGCTATGGAGATCCATGCACTATAACAATTTCATAATTAAATACTCTCACTTTACTGATAAATTTAGTTGTCATTAGTTTATTTTTCTGAAAGTCAGACAAAAATATTGATTCTGGATTCCACAGCTGTGTTGAGGTGTTTCTTTTCTTCACCTCGCCATCAGCACCAAAGGTTCACAAAGACATGGGCAGCTCATTTATGCCATCAGTGATTTTCTTCTTAATAAGCTACTGCAGTATTTAACTAATTGGAAAGCAGACACATGTTCTCCTGGTATACTTTTCAATACATTGATCATTTCTATGCTGAATAACTTTTTGTAAGCAGAATACTAAGGTGATGCCATAATCCCTTTGAGGTCCTCCAAAATACAATCTGCTGTGGAAAAAAGGCTGTTTTGAAATAGTTGCTTTCCAAATTAAGCTGCTATAATGAGGAGTTTCTCATCAATGAAATGGAGTTATTCTGATTTTCTTTTGTCTCTGCCCATTACCTTTTACTGTTACCTTCCATCCTTTCTTCTAATCACAGAATTATAATTAAGGTTGGGGAAGCTGTGGACAAACTCACGTAAATTTCAATCCCACATAAGAATTACAGGTTGAAGTAATCATTTGATCAGACATAAATCCAGCTGGCATTTTAAAATTCACTCTCATTCACATCTCAAAATTAAGTGGGAAGTTTTTTTATCAGCCAACACCTGCAGGCAGAGCTCTTTGTTTTTAAGTATTAGCAGAAACTCTGAAATCTGTATTATTTGTTTCAGCACAACCACAGTGAAACCAGCAAAATACAAAGTCCCAGACCAAGAGTGTTGTAGATAAAAATTAAAAAAAAAAAAAAAATTTCTATACTTCCAAGTATTTGAAACTCCTCTGATAATTTGGTCAAATGGTATGTCTGAGTGTCTTTGATGCCTTTATTTTAATTGTACAGAGTTAAATGAAGCAGGTTGTTATATGCTCTATCTTTTTTTTGTGGATGGAGAGAAGGACACCTGGTTTGGAACCAGTAGTGTGTGATTGCACAACTATGTAAAGAGAAAAGCAGAATTAAGGTGCACAACTCACTTTCCAGTCCTAACCTTCTTCCTAAATAGTTATTTTATGAGGAATATAATTTGATTTTCAATTGTCATCTTCCAATTTACATTCACTGGCATTCTTCAGATCGGTTCTATATCTGCTACAACCTAAAGCACGTCTTGGGACAATCATCACTTCTGGTCTCCGCCTCTCTTGTCTCCAATACTTGCTCCTTGGCCTTTTTTCTGTGCAGGGATGTATTCTCACCCACCTAGGTGGCATTTCCAGATTACTAGTGAAGCTGTCAGGAGGAGAAATTGTTGTTCCATCCTCAAACTCCTGCTATTGGATACTCTGATATAAAATAACTAGAATCTGTTGTTTGGATTTTTTGGATAATGTTTACGTCTTTGTCACTGGTCTATCACCCGTGTTCTCATGCCTGCCCCTTCCCTGTCTCACCTCTCTGCACAACTCTTTTATGTGCCGAATAAAAAAATGAAGCATCTATGCATTCTCCTCCTTTTGTAACTTCTCTGAAATTCTCCACCATCATTCATGCTTGCCATCTTTGAAAGTACAATCAACTCCAATATCTCTTTTCCTTCAGCTTGTCACCAGATGCTCTTGCTCATTTTTTCTTTTTTTTTTCCCCCACACACTTTCATCTCTGTTTCTTGGACAAATATTTCTCTTCTCTTTTCTTGAGATGCTTAGCATCCTTTTAGCAAAATTTCTTAACAAAATGAGTCTCTGTGGTTGTGTAGCATGCCTGCTGCTCTGTCAGCCTTTTCTCTTTGTGCACCAGTCTGCTAGTTTTCCTTAGTCTTCAAAGTCTTCCTTTAAACTCACTTCTTCCATCAGGCTGACATGTTTTAACTGGTCGCAGAAACAAATGCATTAGAAAGTCTCATTAATAAGTACTTAAACTCCTTCTGGGGATAAGATATACAAAGTGCTGGATATGGTTTATATTTCCAGCTTATGTGAACTATAGTACAATCAATCCATCATGGCCTTGTAGAGAGAAGGGAATGTTACTGACCTGAAGAAATGGCTATAATGGAATAGGGAGTGTATAACAATGACACAAGGAGCGTATAGCACCTTGGATGTATCTGTCATGTCTGCCTGATCTCCTGTTCAGAGCAAAAAATAAGTCCCAAAGAAACTAAGCCTCTGCTTCGTGAGAGCTGTGAACATACAAATTGTTTACAGTATCAGCTTCCTTGAACTGGTACGCAGCATTTTGAGTGTAGTAGCTCCAGGCAATAATTTTTAGAGGCAAGCAAATTGATATAAAAAAATAGGATAGTGCTAGAGCAGGGTTATCAGGCATCTCAAAATATTTATAAATGTTTTACATGCACATCCCTGCAGAGGCAAGATGAAAAAGGTAAAACAGATTAACAGCCAGGTGACAAACTACACTATCATCTGCCTTCAAGAATTCTGAACTGAGAGTTATAATTCACTGCCCTCTTTAACACTGCAAGCCTCAAGGTTGGACGAGCTTTCCTCCCGTAAGTGATCTCCACAATCAATTCAGAATATGCCTTTCATGGCTGATGGTCCAAGACCATGCTCCAGTACGTTGCATGCAGCTGGTTTTGCCCAGGTATTACCTAGACTATGCACACACAGGACATGCAAGAACTTCTTTCTAGCACAGCTAATAAGTGGGTTTTTTCTGTACTGTGGCTACTTACTACCGAGAACAGAGTCAGGTACTCCTTAAGCAGACAGGATGGGTTACTCCAGCTGGCTGATGTGAATGCATCAGCGTTGTTCTGCTGCAGTTAGCTCTTTCTCAGCGTGCAGAGGAACCCGAGGTAACAGCACAACCACCAAGGGCAGAGCTGTTTCCTTGTTTTTAATGTCATTACAAAATTAATAAAAAGGGCTGCAGAGCCCAACCTGCTGTGTATATTTACCATGAGGACTAGGCTTTCTGATTAGCTAATACAGTCTAGATTGCATGTGTTTCCACTTGAATTGGAACAGGAAGACTTCTATTATGCTGTCAAAGTATTATTTTTACAAAATATTCCCTTCTGGTTTTAATTGGTCTTCTTCACCATGCACATACTATCAATTTAGCCTGTTTGTATTCCACCTACTGTTATGTGAAATTATTTCATGGATGGAGTGAATTCCCAATAAAATATGCATGAAATTAACTGCCCTCTTTCTCTCATTAACAGTAATAGCACTTACAGCAAATGATTCCCCATCCAGTAAGATTATTAAAAAAAATTAATAATACCCAACCTGATTTTATTAGGAGGCTCCATTTCCTCTACAATTTTTGTAAAACTGACATATGAATATATGAATAAATGGCTTGCTGTCTGTGTGTTCATTCATATGACTACTCACTCTGGCATGCTGATTTGATTTACTAATTGCAATCATTTCACTGTTTCTTTTCCACAATAAAGTGCCCTTCAGAAAGAGACTTTCAGTTGCATCTTTTGTGGTTCTTTCAATAAGGAATGATAGCAGGATAGCCAAACCTGGACAATCTGCAGAGAAACAGTTTCTCACTTCACTTTGCTCCAAATTTATGTTAACATATTTTAAACAGTCCAAAACCTGAAACTATTGTCTCAGACTTCTAATTTTTGTGGCAGGCTAAGCTTTACATTCAGATTAGAAGATGGGTGGTAGTTTGAGGAAATCAAGCCATTCAGTCAGTAAGAGCTAGCTAGAGTTATAGCATGCAAAAGTGGTCACGGTGGCTGCAGAAGGGGAGTCATTGTAAAAGCCCTGCTCCTTTGGTGATGTCCATACTCCACACAAAGGCAAAAAACCCCCATTGGAATGGCCTGTGCCAGGCATGACTTGAACTTTGGCTATTCCCTAACTGTGCCTTTATATCAAATGGGCCCCTTGGTAGACAAGCAAAGTGCAAGAGGTGATGTCCACCTGGTAGGATCCTGAAGGAGCCTGGAGACAAATCTTCTGTTCTTGACTTTGCCCTTAATATTACTAGTTGTACTATCACAAAGCCTGGGACTCTTGTTTTTTGCTCTGGAGTTCCCTTGAGCAACACATTGCACAGGCACAGATCACAAATATGTCATTCCTAAGGAATGCATATCATAAGTGGAAGAGTGGATGAGCGGAGCTAGGACAATGGGGAGCACATGCGAGCAAATTCTGGTTGGCATATTTTACCATTTGTCAGTGGCTTGGAACAGAAGTTTTTACTGACATTTGGTTCTGTGGAGCAGCAGCTCTGTCATACATTTGAGCATATGGGACTTAGTAGGCACTGCTGTCGTACGATGATCCTTTCAGAATTTAAATTGGTGGCACTAGAAAGATGGCGAACAACACAGTGTTTATTAATTGAACCAGTCAAGTGAAGATATTTGTTTTATGAAATGCTCACTGCTCTCAAGCTTTAAAATAAACGTTTCCCCAATGTTTTTAGGGCTAAAAATGTGTCCACAAGTGTGCCAAAAATATGGTATAGAACAAAAGCTTTAACATCTCATAGAAATTCGTTAACACAGATGTTTCTTGGAAGCTGACACGAAGCTTTTGCAAACAACCTCAGACCTGTTAGTGGGAAAAATGCTATCAGTTTGTTTTTATTTTAACGGTAAGAAGACAGCAGAGAGTTTCATTTGCAAGAACTTGCTCTTTCCAAACAGTCTGTCCTTTGCTCCTAGCACTGCTCGGTGGCCTGCTGCAGCACCAGATATTTGTGTTGGGATTTTCATGCACTTCTGGTAGAAGAAAAAACTAGACTAGAAACTACCTAGTCCTGTATGGTGCTGAGTGTGACTGTACAAAAGCACTGTCATGTTAGGTTAAAGTCAACAGAAGGTAAAAGCAGTAAAGCAGATGTCTTTTGAGGCCTAATCATGAAATCATGAGCCTGAAACAGTTAAGTCAAATTTCCAGCTTTGAGACTGATTCAGCCCCTGCACTCTGGTGAACAAATTTCACTGGTGTGTTGCATCCCACCCATAAGTGACAAGCCTGACTGAGTCAGGTGGTTAAACTGAGTGGAGTCTCTTTGTGTTGCCAGAGCAACACAAAATTCAGGATGAAGACCACGACCCAACATTTTGGTTTTGATTCCGCTCTATAAACTGTACAAAATAACACCTACTTCAGCAGATGCTGCTGAGTTTATTAACTAGAGTGTGCATTCAAAGTGCTGAACAGAACCAGAGGTTTTATGCTTGTTATCAGTTTTTTATTAATACAGAGAAATATTTAAAGAATAAACTTGCATATTAAATGGGAATTGAACACAGTGTTACAGCAATCAGCAAATGGCACTAGTTTCCAAATCATTGTGGAAGCTGTGAACCAAAACTTACCTGCTGGAGTTCCTCATAGTTGAGTTAAGGTGACTATTTGTAGCTCTCTGAGGCTCAGTGCATTCATGCTTGGTGCAGAAGTTCTAGGAGCATCATCAGAGCTTTCCTTCTTTTTTGGTCTCAGGTTCAAAATCCTGAAACAGAATTTTCCTTTGGCAACAAGATGTCTGCATTGTACTGAGCTTTGTGGGAAAGGGGACTGCCCTGCATTTGTTTAAGTGTCATGATCACTGGATTGATGTATATGCAAGAAATAACAGTCCATTAGAATATACTGTGACACTGCCATACCACATTGGCTTCACTGGCCAGCCAACCGGTAATCCAAACACTCCAGGCTTAGTGAGGAAGATTTTTCATGTCAGAACAGACATCTGACCTGAAAGAACAGGCAATAATATTGCATTGCTAGATTTCTGTAAGTAATGGTGAAAATAAGATGTCTGGTAAAGCCTTAAACCTGCAAGGAGATGTTATGTCCATAGCTGATATGATCCTGTGTACTCTTACTGATGTCACTACTGAAAGTCATTTTGGGTAATTAACGTTAGGCATGGATGTTACTTTTCAGTTACCTATTCTCAGCTATATTGTGTGTAGCCTTATTAAGCTCGTGTGCATTTTGGGTTTGTCTGTTGCTTGGCATCTTTATTTTATCACGATATCACATCTATTTCTGTGATGTGACATTACAGTGTAACATTTATTACTCAAGTGAACCTGTTAATAAAAAAAAAGATTGTTTAAGAAATGATTAATTATTACTACAGGCAGCAAAATAAAATAAATTGGCTGCAGGAAGTGCTCTCTGCGAAAGAAAATTAGTTTGGTGCCTCTCCATTAAGTTTTTTTTCACAGCCAGTGGATGGCTAAGTGCTCATTTGTCCTTGGAAATAAGTGTGACAAAAGAGGTTAGAACACAGCAGTTCTTCTTTGAGGAAGTTTTTGCCTAATAAGAATGCCTAATGAGAAAAATCAGCAAATGAATCCATTTGAGATGGTCATCAGCAATGAGAAGCAACATGGCATCTTATAAAAATTTGTCAGTCAAAAATCTGAAGTTCATGAAAATAGTTACTTGTGACTTTTCCAGAAGATCAATGAGAAGCCCATCTTTAGAGAACTAGTTCTCCCAGCCTCACCCGCTCCTTTTTTCTTTTACAATGTCTGCCTTAGACAAAAGAGATCCTAAAATAGGACCTTTTATAAAGTTTATAGACAGATGAATTACAGAACTGTGAAACTTGCCTTACACATGAAAATTTACAGCTTTGTTAAATGAAAAGAGAGCTGTAAATGACAAAAAAAAGGACGACATTGGTGATCTGTCTTTTTCCCTCATTGTATAAATATGGCTTAATTCTGTGGGATAGGGTTGTGTGTATACATACACAAATAGGAAATATGTATGTAAGAAAGATGCATCAAATGGCTTGTGCCGCACAGAAATTCTAGTAGGGGACCTTATTTCCTTGGTTAGTTGCTTGATTATTCGCTGGTTCACAGACATGAGCATTCCTGTCACAGACCTTCAATCAACATCTCCTTATGAGTCTGTTGTTACATCTTCAAATGAACAAAGGAAGAAAGATAAACACATCAGCTGAAAGTAACAAAAGTACGTGACCAGTTTATGGAAAAGATGAACACAAGAAGGAAAACAATACACAGACAGGCCGCATAATTTGCCAAAGTGCTTCCAGCTACCAGCAGCTACACAGGGATCACTGTGTTGTGTTGCTCCACATCAGATCTCTTCTACTTTTCCTTTTCAGCAGCTGTAGTTAATTCTCTTTTGTCTCCTTGTTTACTTGATTTTTTGTACTTCATTTTTTTTGCCTCGTGTTTTAAGTCCTTCTAATACTTCTTTCATTCTTTCCATATTTTGTTTCCTCCATGATGAGATTTTCAATACAGCTAAGATGTATTTCTTAATATTAAATATTTTTCAGAGAGGAAAACGATTTATATAGGACATTGTCCATTTTTTCACAAGTAGCTTTGCAAAATGCCTTTTAAATGGCCATCTGCCTAACATAGTTGGTCCTGCTTCATTTAAACCCTGTGTCTGTAGCTGAACAAGCAGAGATTTGAATACAAAACATCAATGGAACACAAAAAAGTGGTGTATCAACTTTGTAAACAAAAGAAAATACTTGAAGGCCAAGTGATTTTTTTAAATGTTCTAACAGAGTTATGTTTTTATGATCCAGGGAATATGTTTACAAAAATGAGAGACCTAAATGAATAACAGACCAATAAATCATAGTCTGCCATTCTGCCTAAATTAATTTCAGTAAAATTGCTATGCAGAGACATGGGATCAGTCAGGTCCATGAAGAAATTAAATTGGATGCTACTTTTTTTGACACGTTGGATACATTCATTAAGATTAACTATTGTTTTTAATTACGGTACTTGAATTCTTTGTGGCAAATCAATGACTTGTATTGTAGAAATTACTTTTATTTCAACTGAAAAGTGGCTATGTAAGATACACCTAGAAAAGAAATGTGTGAAACATGCAAAAGATCTCAATCTGTCTTTATATCCTATTTTTATGCAAGATTATATTTGAATGGTAAAAAGTGTGATTTGTCACCTGATTTCTTCAGATAGGTAATAGATACAGTGTTAGCTGATGGTTACCTTAAATGTATAAACTGACACTGCTTTAATTTTTGTGGAATGTAAAGAAAGAAACAATGAACATGAGATGTAGTGAGGGAAAGTTTGCTTTAATGTAAGGAAAAAATCCCCACAATGGTGGTGCTCAAAACTGGAATAGCAACCCAGAGAAGCTGTGAAACTCTGTCCTTGGAGATATTCAAAACTCAGCCGGACAAGGCTATGAGCCTTGTCCTTTGCAGCTTTGAGGCCCACTGTAACCTTGGCCCAATCTAACTTAGAGTCTGGCCCTGCTTTCAATAGGAGGACGGACCAGATGACCTCCTGAGATCTCTTCCAAACCAAATCACTCAATGATTTGTGGTCTCAGTCAAACCAACACAAGTTTTTTTTGTAGATGGGGCTACACTTGGAGATATTAACCATTTTCAGTATGGATTTTCAACTATTATTACTAGCATATGTTGTGTTGGCAGAAAAGTGCTATTTCACAAATACAGTCATTTTTCCACTCTCCTTACACACAGAAAGCAAGTTTTGAACCCATAACCAATGGCGAGAAACCTTGGTGGGTTTGCAAAGCCCTTAACTCATTGGGCTATGATTTTCGTACTAAATATTTGTATTCTTCCATGAGATTCAATAAAAGAACCAACACCACCATATTAAAAAGAATGTCAACAGCCATGTTGTCCTAACATTTGCCTACTGCCACGCAGAGTTCATCTATAAATGTGACCAGTCACCTGGGTGTTACAAAACATCTGAACTGAGTTTCTGAAATATGAGTGAAAGAGAGATGCATTGATTGCAGCTTGCAGCTTTGAGTATAGTTCCTAAGGATGTTGTCAGGAAAAGATATGGATATACTTATATATGGTTAGACATACATACAAGCTGGAGAAATGGGCTAACAGAAACCTCATGAAGTTCAACAAAGGAAAACACCTGCACCTGGGGAGGAATAAGCCCATGCCCCAATGTATGATGGAAATTTCCCAGCTGTAAAACAGCTTTACAGAAAAGGACTTGGAGTCCTGGTGGACACCAAGTTGAACATGAGCCAGCAATGCGCCCTTGCAGCAAAGGCTAATGGTATCCTTGGCTGCATTAGGCAAAGTATTGCCAGCAGGTCAAGGGAAGTGACCTTCCACTCTACTCAGCACTGGTGAGACCACACCTGGAGCACTGTGTCCAGTTCTGGGCTCCTCAGTACAAGAGGAACATGGACATACTGGAGAGAGTACAGCAAAAGGCCACCAGAATGATGAAGGGACTGGAGCATTTCTCCTATGAGGGAAGGCTGGGAGAACTGGGACTGTTCAGCCTAGAGATGAGAAGGCTCAAGGAGATCTTATAAATTTGTCTAAATACCTGAAGGAAAGACATAAAGAAGACAGTTAGGCTCTTTTCAGTGGTGCCCAGTGACAGGACCAGAGGCAATGGGTGCAAACTGGAACACAGGAGGCTCCCTCTGACCAGACTTTTTTACTGTGAGGGTGGCTGAGCACTGGTTGCCCAGAGAGGTTATGGAATCTCAGTCGTTAGAGATATTCAAAAGTCATCTGGGCATGGTCCTGGGCAGCCAGCTCTAGGTGTCCTTGCTGAGCAGGGGAGTGGGACAAGATGACCTCCAGAGGTCACCTTTAAACCTCAACTATTCTGTCATTCTGTGATGAGAGTGGTGGCACAGTATGTTGCAAGCACTTGTTCCTTAGTTATGGGTTAGGAAACCACTCTTCAGAGTGGGCAGGAACATGTGTCTAATGGGAGACAAGATCAGATTGGGATCAAATTTTGCCAGATGCTATCCTCTAGATCTTTTTGAAAGGGATAGCATTTACTTTCATCTTTCTGGTAGTCCCTGAGATACGTTGACATTGTTACTTTTTCCTTTCTGATTTTCTTCCCCTGAAAAGTGGTGATGCACTGGCTGTGTGTAACTGTTTGTTTGGGAAATAAAATCATCCACGTTTTCCAGAGGTGGATCCACAGTTCTGGGAAAGTTTTACAGTCTGTGAGAGAAGAATATTTTGCCATTTTCTTCTTGGTTTTGTTTTGGGTTTTTTTGCAAGAATAATTAAAGATACTAGGAGACCTGGAGAAGAGAAGGCTGAGGGGAGACCTTATTCTTGCTTCTAAGTAGCTAAAGCGTGGGTTGAAGGAGGGTGGAGGCAGACTCTTTTCAGTGGTTCCCAGTGACAGGACGAGGGGCAACAGGCACAAGTTGGAACATAGAAAGTTCCATTCAAACATAAGAAAAACCTTCTTTACGGTGAGGGTGCCAGAGCACTGGCACAGGCTGCCCAGGGAGGTTGTGGAGTCCCCTTCTCTGGAGATTTTCAAGACCCGCCTGGATGCAGTCCTGAGTAATGTGCTGTAGGCATTCCTGTGTCAGCAGGGGAGTTGGACTAGATGATCTCTAGAGGTCCCTTCCAACTCTGAAAATTCCGTGATTCCGTGATAGGAGACTACATAACTGCGAGAGCTGGGGCTATCAAAAATATCACGAGTGTGTGCAGGAGTCCTGACAACATGGATGAGCTTTGTATGTTGATCAGTGCACTTCAGGGTGTAAACCTCTGCATTCTGCTCACCCCCTCAAAGGGGCTTTGCAAATAAAATGGTACTTACAAACAGGAGGATTGAGAGGAAGATGGTGATAACTAGATATTCAATATAGCTTTGAGGGCCTTGAAATTTTAAAGCTTTTCTTTCATTACTAGCTTTTCATTGCTATGAAGTTGTCCCAGCCAGGCAGAATCACAAGAGAAGTCTAGAATTTTCCATAAATCTTTATTTAATCTTTAATTAATGCTGAGTCGGTATGCTCAGATGCTTATGAGTAGTTTGTAAGCAAGCTGGAATATTACAGTCTATTTCTCGGTCTCATGAAGATATACCGTTGATCTATCTAGATACTGATTAATTCAGGATGTGACAGGGTCTTCCTCCATCTTCCATCCTTAGTATTGCTTTACTTCTTAACACTGTCGCATTGTGGTATTTCAGATCTGGCACTGTGATTAAGAAGTAGGAGTATATACCTTGTAGCTAATATTTTATTATAGTTCTCCTTTCATTTAGTCTCTGCCTTAATTAAATTGTAAGCCTGACTCAACAGCTTTCCAAATATATCTTCTATAGAGGAATGTGGGCTGTTTCTGTAGCATAATGAGGAGAACACAATGTGTGACAGTTTTACTGCTACTTTTATTTCAATTGTTCCAAGCAGAGACATCACCTGTGTGGATATTTTACCAGGGGGCATTGGCCCTGATTTCCCACTCAATGAAAGATCACGTGCAGTGCAAGCCAAGGTCCAATGAAAGGGTGATCATGGGGTATGTTTCATCACCTTATGCCATGGTAGGAAATAAATTTGGTGGTATTTGATTTTGGCTTATGCCACGTGCTTGTGGCTGAGGACAAACAAGGTAATGGAGTGAAATCCTTGGCCTAGCCTGCCCTCCACACACTTACCAAGTCTCCTGGCTTCTCCTGGATCTCCTGGCAAACCTGAGGTTTTGGACCTGTCTTAGTTGACTATGCAGACCCAGCTATATCAGAGCTAGCTGTAAAGGGTCCTATTGCAGCTGATGAAGATACAGTCAACATTGTCAATGGAACTTAGGAATCAACTGATCTGACCACATGCTAACATCTACTTTAAGATCAGATGAATTGAGACATACTTTTTTTTTTCTTTTTACTGAAAACAGGTTGCCCATTGATTGTAAAGGGTGACTAGAGTAAGGAAGTGCTCAGAGGTCCACGCTGATATTTTTGCCAACAACATTTTAGCAGATAAATCCCACCCCAAATGTAGGAGCCTTCAAGTTCTGTGGCACAGGTAGCAATGGAAGCCATTAAGTAACAGTCATTGTCTCCCTTACTCCCCTTCACATGTCCACTTTCATTAACTCACCACCAAAACACAGTATTTCCTAATTGGCCAGTTAGTCAAACCTCAAGACTCACTTGGCATGGTCCACTATTGGACAATTTAACTCTCTCACAGGGAGGTTCTGTCTGGAAACAAAAATGAACTATCAAAGACGTAACAGGAATCAATAGCAAACAGCATGGTTGCACTTAACCTTCACTCTCAGCAACACACACACACACATATTGGCAAATATATATTCTCTCACTAGTTCTCTTTGTAACGATACCAAAAAAATTCTAATGTAAAGCATACCTCCTGCCTTTTTCAATAACACATCAAAACATCTGGCTCTACAGTTATTTCAGTGATGTCAAGATTAGATAAAGCAGGATGTTTGATTGATAACAAAAAAATGAACAGTACATCAACAGAATTATAATACTCCAATCCACACACTTTCTCTCATACCCGTCAATATAGCGCTCACTGTGAATGTATTAAGAAAGCCAGATGCATTGATCATTGTCAGTCTGACAAAGAAACATCGTACTGTTGACATTAAAGTAAATTGCAGATACTGTAACATAGGTTATAATTATTAAAAAATTAATTTTGGACTTTCTATTCCAAAATATTGCAAACTCCACGTGCTGTTTTGCATTATTATTTAAACAGTAACCAGAGGTGAAATATCAAGCTAAAGGATTTAGTGCAATGTGCACGTTTTGTCTCCAAACTTAAAAAAAACCCAAACCTTCCACTCCTTCCTGAAAGGCAGTAAACAACCACTTTTCATTTGACCTTTTGAAGTCAATTTATAATGATAACCAAATGTAATAGCACCTGGTAGATGCACACAGACATCACAATCACACGCTGATGGAGATCAAGATTTGTGAATCTTTCTAAAACTTTGTACATCCTCATGGTGTTTTGTTCAAACTCTTACCTGGAATTCCCTGGATGCCTCTTCAGCAAACATATTGCACGTGTTGATACAGGACAAAACAGAGTCAATCCTTGTTTCTTGAGATGCACAAATGCACATTAAATAGATATATCTTTGTAAGTCTTAAGTGATTAGCTTATATATGGTTGATGACTGATTGGGGCGGGGGGGGAGAAAAGAGGGAAGGTGTGCTGATCCATCATGATCTTTTCTCATTGCTGTCTGTCCCAAAGAAATTATCAGAAATTATATGCAAGCAGAGTGAACAATATGATGATAACACATTTTATGTTAGCCAGAGCTGGTTAGAAGATACATTTAAATAGTTACACATTTGTTTTCAGCCTCAATTGAGCCAACATTAATTAATAGATACGTGTGTGTGTGTGTATTGAAGAACATGCAATTAAAATATGCTTTGGAAATGTCAAAACATGTTGCTCCAGCACGGTCCAACATTGATTAGCTTCCCTGACAGCTAGAGAGCCTCACAGGAGTTTCAGTTTGAATGCTTCAGGCTCTTAATCTTTCCTGTGGATTTGACTTTCCAGATGGACGACAATTCCAGGATATGCTATAATCTTATTGCTCCAGGGTTCAAACAAAGCAGGTCAGTGTACTGTAGCGTACTGTGAATTTGATTCAGGCCAAGACTCTGACCTACAGTAGAAGTCGAGGATAAGAGGCAGTGACCTTCAACTTCCATGAAGGTGGATGTCCAGAGGGCTGCAGATTAATAGAGTTGACACAGAATATTTCAGCTCAGTGCGACAAGCCAAATGTGTCAATCCAAGTTGACACAATACAAAATGGATGCAGGGGAAACACCCCAAAATTTACATTTTCTACAGAGTGGACATTTTCTATCCAAACCCAACCAACCAAAAAGTCACCACAAAACTCCCCAGCATCACTTTTTACAAATCTAATGGTTTCTCAGACATCACTTTTTCAGGTTTTCAATCCCATGATTTCTGGACAGCTGGTAGAAAAAGGCAGCAAACAGCCTGACTCAGTGAGTCTTTCAAACCTTGAACCCATCTTGCAAGAATAGCAGCGTTAAGCTTCCTAGCTGTGAATGGTTATATATTTTCCTGACTTTTTCCCCCTTTCCTAGTTTCCTCTCTCCCTCTCTCATTGACACATACATTCACGTGCATTAACACTCCCACTTTTGCATTTTGGACACCTTTTTGTGCACTCTTCAGTCTCACCCTTTCTTTCTTTCAAGTGCAGGTTCACATACACATACACACACACACACACACACACACAATCCTCTACATAAAGTAAACCTTCTGTACTTTTCTTTAATCTTTCTTTCTCTTAATGATAGCTAAATCCTGTAAGATAAAAGGTGATCTCTCTGGGGACAACTGAAATGGGGAATAACAACTTTGCAGCTCTTACTGGAGGAGATGAGGATCGTGGCAATTGTGTTGTTCCCACTGAAAGCAAAAGGAGTTACAAAGCTATAACTGCTTGCTCTTTTCATTCAAACTTGGTTTCCCAAGATTGGCCTCAATTCAAATGGGATGATTTATGAAGCATTCTTGTCCTTATTTTGCACCTCTCCGTATCTCCAGTGCAGACTTCTTGGGGGAGGTCAGTATTTCCATATTTTTTTTGAGATTTCTCTCCCCTATGTTTTGTTTATGCTCACCAATGTCCAATGAACACAAAGTACACCCTATTCATTGTTGTATCTGAACTTCCAAGAAAGCAAACAAGGCCAATGTCCTCCCTGTCTGGTCCCAGGGATGCTCTGGCAAACATCCTGGCTGGTGTCTCAAGTACACCTGGCTCACAGTGTGCCCTCCAAGGCTCTCACTAATGGGGTGGAAGAAAATGACACAGACTTACTATTCTTCCAGGTCTTACGTCAAGAAGCAAAGCTCAAATTGCTGTGTCTGTATGTCACATCTAGGCTCTCCTGAATGTTCACAGCAAGCAGGATCTGATCCATCGTCTCCTTGTATGGCAGTAGAAGCCTGCTACTCAGGACGACTGCCATCTCCACCATCCAAAGTATCACATTGCACTCTCTCTATGGCAACACTGTTCATAACATTTACAGCACATGCTAACTGCTGTCACGAGCTGCTACCGTACCTACAGCCTGCCTTACCACCACAGTTATGAGGTAAGTGTCACCCACATCTACTAATGCTGCTGCAGCATCCAACTCTGCAGGACAGTGCCCTCTCGCATTGTGGGCTCCAACCCCCGTACTGCAATCTGGGCGAATCTTGGAAAAGCGTGCATTGGCAGAGAGCCACAGTCTTTCCACAAACCATCTATATGTGCAAGTGGGATAGCACCAACCATCCAGCACATTTTATTTTCCCAGGGATGCACACTTCTGGTAGCCACTGATTTGTCCTCCCTTACTGTGGAGAGTGTTCTCTCCCTTCTTTTTCCTGGCAGCCAGCATTCTCCTGGGTCAACACTTAACCTACTATATATAAAAAAAAAAAAAAAAAAAAAAAAAAATCACTCTAGGAATTTAATCCCCTATGAAACTTCCAACAGTGATTTCTAGAACATCATGTGGCATGAGGCCATGGGAGTACTTTGGTTTTGTCTTTTGTTTGATTGGTTGTGGAGGTCCTGCCCTTGGCTTTGTGGTTTATGGTCAAAACTGTTTTATACTGGATTATAATTGATTGTGCTCAACAGAAATAAAGTTCATTGTACTTGTCAATAAGAATCTTGTCTCCTGGTTCAGTATCCTTTAAGCTGATCAAACTCTAACCTTTCTTATTCAGTACAAATACACGCAAACCAAGTGATTGCTCCCTCTTTAGATTGGATGTTGGAGAGCCTTGGTGATTTGGGGAATAGCCTGAAAGTTCCTTCAGGCGAGAAGTTGAGACATGCCAAGGAAATAACAGAGAAAGTTTACTAAGCATACCACTGTGTCCTGGTCCCCAGGTTCTAGAATGGAGTAGGAGGTTTGTTATACATAGAAACCCAATAGGTTTTAAATTTAATATTGTGCAAAAACAATACATGGGTATTTGGAATAGGTGAGAGCTCAGAGGGAAAATTAGTTGCTAGGAAAGGTCATTGAAAAACCCCTCCTGGTTCTTACCAGAGGGCAATACTATATTCTCTTGGTGTCAGCTACACACGTTGAACACAGCAATAGTTTGCTGTTCTTTGGAAATGCAGCTTTTTCTCCACCATGAACTGCAGATTTTAACTTGGATTCAAATTTATCCATTTCGAGTTTAGGAGAAGGTGGGGGGTTGGGTTTTTGGGTTGTGGGGTTTTTTTGTTTGTTTTGTTTTGGCATCTTTCCTACTTCTTCATTTTCCACTTGATGCTGTTTGTTGGAACAGTGCCATGAAATACTAGCACACCGTGGAGGCATCAGATCTGACGAGAGACAGACCTGGGGCCATTCTGGTACCCTCTGGTGAGTGTTCCCTGTGCCAAGCTCAGTACAGAGCCGTCCTTGAATCTGCCTTTTCCCTTAAAAAAAACAGGCAAGATTTTAGCCCATAGAAAACCTCAGCATATCAGCGTCACGCAGTCCATATCCCCACTGCTGGAAAAGACAGCTCTTCTCACAGTGTGCAGGAAATTTCTTTCTTTTCTGCCTACTCTGTTCCATCCATGAATAATTCTCCAAATTTTCAAGTGCTCCTGTTTCATAGCAGGAATCACTGCCCCAGTAGGAAGTAAATTACAAACCCGAACTCATTGCAGATAGTCTACCAATACTGATTTATAGGTGAAATCAGAGAGATAGAAGTAAAAACTCCAGAGCTTTTTATGTCATTCCAAAGGTCTCTCATTTCTCCTTTTGCTGTAGTAAACTTCTATAGAATGATTTAAATAAATTGTTTGTGTAGCTTACTCATTATTTAGCTTTGCTTTTGTCCTCCAAATATACTAAACATGTCTTACTTCTTCCATTTATATCCCTTTTTTTACAGTCTTGTGGGCTGCTTTACACAGGAGAAACAACCATAACGCAATGATGTTCAGAGGTTTACCAACAACACATAAATATTCATATGTACTCCATACTGAAGACTTTCCATTGAGTCCAAATACACGTATAATGCAGACATTTATATATAATTTTTATATACATATGAAGGGCCCAATAGGGATGAGACAGTTTCATGCTGTCTTTCATTGAATACACTGAGCTTGAAGGTCAATGCTCTTTTATTTTGCCTTTGAAGATTTGTATTTCTGCTGGCTTTTAGTCTTTGCGCATAGGGCTCAGTCATAAAGATGCTTTAGAGCACCAGCATTCTACCTCAGGAGACCTGGTTCCAGTCCTAATCTAGATCAAACACAGAGAGGTTAGTGGTCTCGTCATGCTCTCTAGTGGCTGCTTCTCTGCTGAGCATCTGCCATGCTCCAGGGAAGGCCAGCTCTGGAGCAGCAGGGATGCCGCAAGCCTACACAGCCTGAAGCACAAAAGGAAAAACTGGAGGGTTGTTCTGGCTGGATCTAGTCACTTCTAAACCATGTCTTAATCTCTCACTTCAAAGAACCAGAGAATAAATAGCTCAATGACAATCATACTGATTTTTTGGAATAATTTAATCTCTTCTCTTCCTGTCTATATTCCCATCATTTGAAATGCACAATTCATAATAGTCAAACTGACAAAAAATCTGGCTAAGAAATCCCTTTTTTTGGTTACTTGCCTCAACCTTACCTAAAAACTGCAAAGAAAAGAAATACCGAGGTTAGTGGGAAAGGCGTGGCTGACTTCTGTGGGCTTTGAACCATGGGGCCAAATATACTTATGGTTCTTACTGGCACTGATTTTTATAAACCGGTTTGCAAACTGGTATGGGGCCCTCCCAGAGACAGATTTTTTTCATATATTTTAGAATTATAGATTTGCTGCTGAATGGGTCCTTGAAGTACAGAAATAACCCATGACAGTTTGGAAGGAAATTGCAATTGAAACCTTTAAAAATCTGAGAGAAAGCTTTGGTTCAAGTTCTGAGTGCCAATGCAGATCAGAATTATTTTCTGAATCCAAAAAAACTGCAGTGGAATAAAACTGAGATTCAGCAAAAACAAATGAATCACCCTTTTGATCATATCTCTAGCAGAGACAAAGTAAACTACCATTTTAAGGAGGCGACAGTTTTGCTTTTCAGGGTTACTTCAGTTTGATGTTAAATATCATACAAGCAACATGGAGGTGCATCCTGATAGAGCGATTTGGTTGCAACACCTAGACAGTGGGTCCTGGACAGTGGCATGACCCCACTTCTCCTACCTGCTGTAGCGCCCGTCCACAGGCTTCTTTTAATTTTCAGACACAGATGCCCTTCAGCTACCCACCCTGCACCATTTCCACTG
>VFFE01006916.1:299633-370833 GCA_008921705.1 Burhinus oedicnemus
TGCAGTGGAATAAAACTGAGATTCAGCAAAAACAAATGAATCACCCTTTTGATCATATCTCTAGCAGAGACAAAGTAAACTACCATTTTAAGGAGGCGACAGTTTTGCTTTTCAGGGTTACTTCAGTTTGATGTTAAATATCATACAAGCAACATGGAGGTGCATCCTGATAGAGCGATTTGGTTGCAACACCTAGACAGTGGGTCCTGGACAGTGGCATGACCCCACTTCTCCTACCTGCTGTAGCGCCCGTCCACAGGCTTCTTTTAATTTTCAGACACAGATGCCCTTCAGCTACCCACCCTGCACCATTTCCACTGAGGGCATGTGGCTACTGGGAGGGCACACCTTCTCCGCAGGATGTGACCAAGTGGGTTTGTCAACTTTGTTCCCCCACGGTGGGGGTGATACTGTGGGGGCTTAAGAGAGAAAAATAAAAGTGATGTTTTCCATTTGTGGGATGTAGGTGGTCAAGAGAAACAAAAGCCCTTGTAGAAGTTTTACACGAGATACACAGATGGCTTCGGGGGTGTGGCAGACTCTGTTGATGTTAAAAGGATGAAGGAAGCCAAAAAAGACTTGTGACAGATGCTCTCAAGCTATGGAGTATTTAAAGAAGACTGCATTAACTTTATAAATGTTAGAAATGTTGCCTAACTAAATTCAAGTTTTTGTCAGTAGCTGTGTTCCCAGATAAATAAGACATGAGATGTTTCCTTCAAGACGAAAAAGATGTAGAGAGTTAATTAATATTGTTTTCAACTTTGAAACTACTTCAAGTGGAAGACATTTGAAGCTCATTCTCCAAGGGAGTTACCACACAGACTGATAAGGCCCAAACGCAAAACAAAAGAAGCTTCAACCATTTATAAAAATAATAGTCCTGACTGGGGACAGAAATGTCTTCTAAAATCTCACTGTGACTAACAAGGACAAACGCTTCAGAAGCCTAAAAGTCCATAACCTGAATGGGTAATGGTGTTGGAAGATGGACGACCACCAAGTAGGTGTATAGGGTGGCTGTTGCCTTAAGATACATTTCCTATTAAATGATTTTGTTCTGGATAAATAGTTATAACTTCAGGAGAGCTGGAGAGCTTGGACAAAGGTGGCAGAGCAGCTACTCCCTTTGACTCAGACTTGCTAAGAGTTACGGGGGGGGTTAGCTAAGGTCCACTTAAGAGAGACTGCACTACGGGAGAGAGCTAACAAGGTGGGATATTGTAAGGGGATTGGAAGTGTGGTTACCTTAGAAACTGGAACAAGAATTTCACTAAATTATTAACATGTCTGAAAATTAAGAAAAGACAACATTTCTAGTTATTAGTAAACAAGGCTAAAGGATCTCTTTTCTGAAACAAAGATAGTTTTAGCAAGCTGAGATTTTTTTCCTTAATCTTTGCCATAATAAGGGAAGGGCTCCAAGAAGGACCCAAACAGCAGTTAGAATCTTTTTTTTTCTTGACACAGACTAAATGTGTTTTCTTCCTACATATATCTACTTTTTTACTGATCTCCTGGATTTTGCCTCCCTATCCTTCTTCCCTCAGTTCAGCTTATTTGGGATGGGCTCTTACAGTCTTGGCTATAGGAAGGATTTCCAGTGTTACTGAACCAGGGACTGTTGTCCTTTTTGGCCTTTGGCTGGGTTCATTCTCCTCCAGCAAGGTGCTTTGGGCAGCAGTTCTGCCTTGGAGAGTGCTACATGCTGTGAAAGGGGGAGACCATGAAAACCTTTGAAGTTGTAAAAAAGCTTTACTAAACTTGTTCCTACAAATCTAGTTAGCTTTAGAATCACAGAATCATGGAATCATGGAATTCTCAGAGTTGGAAGGGACCGCTAGAGATCATCTAGTCCAACTCCCCTGCTGACGCAGGAATGCCTACAGCACATTACTCAGGACTGCATCCAGGTGGGTCTTGAAAATCTCTAGATGAGGGGGCTCCACAACCTCCCTGGGCAGCCTCTTCCAGTGCTCTGGCACCCTCACCGTAAAGAAGTTTTTCTTTTGTTTGAATGGAACTTCCAATGTTCCAGCTTGTGCCCGTTGCCCCTCGTCCTGTCACTGGGAACCACTGAAAAGAGTCTGCCTCCACCCTCCTTCAACCCACCCTTTAGATACTTCTAAGCAAGAATAAGGTCTCCCCTCAGCCTTCTCTTCTCCAGGCTCAAGAGTCCCAGCTCTCTCAGCCTTTCCTCATTAGGGAGGTGCTCCCATCCCTCAGTCATCTTTGTTGCCCTACGCTGGACTCTTTCCAGCAGTTCCCTGTCCCACTTGAGCTGAGGAGCCCACAACTGGACACAGGATTCCAGTTGTGGCCTCACCAGTGCTGAGTAGAGGGGGAGAATGACCTCCCTCGACCTACTGGCCACCCTCTTCCCTATGCAGCCCAGGATTCCATTGGCCTTCCTGGTGACAAGGACACATTGCTGGCTCATGGATAATTTACTCTCTACCAGGATCCCCAGATCTTTCTCCTCAGAGCTGCTTTCCAGCAGGTCCACCCCTAACCTATATTGGTGCCTAGCATTCTTCCTCCCCAGGTGCAGGACCCTACACTTGCTCTTGTTGAACTTCATTAGGTTCTTCTCTGCCCAGCACTCCAGCCTGTCCAGGTCACTCTGGATGGCAGCGTGGCCCTCTGGAGTGTCAGCCACCCCTCCCAGTTTGGTATCATCAGTGAACTTGCTGAGGATACACTCTGTCCTGAAGGGAAGAAATGCTATATCAGACCCTCAGGTATCTCCCCAAACAGGAGGGTATTCTTTTTGGAGGTAGTTTGTAACTGGAAAAGTTGATTTCTCATTGCTTGCTAGGTCTGAAATAATTATAGAAGATTTTGCACTGTGAAAATTTAAATGCTCTTAAATGAGGAGTTGTCTGCAGTTTTGCCTCTCAAGACTAAATACTCACAAACCTGGGCAAGAGAATTGTCTCTGCTTGAAGCCCTAGCTTGGTGACCACCTACCTCACTGACAAAGCTAAAAATAATAGGATTAACAAAAAAGTAATTTTGGGCCAGGTGTACAGGACCAAGTTCCCTAGTAAAAAAAAGGACAGAGAAGGCATGTTTCTGCCTGAGAAACACTAGGCTGATCACCAACAAAGAAGTCCAAATATTTGCTTGGAAATATTTTCACAGCTTGACAATGTCGTGCTGGAAAGTCCACACTCTTGAGTCTCTCTATCCAAAAGCAGATTTGGTGCATGAGTGCATGAGTGTGCATCTTGCTGCCAGTGAGTCACCTGGAAGATTTGTCATTCGGTTAGAGTATCGAGGAAAGGGGCGATGGCAGTTTATACCGTGCAGGATTACTGTAATGCCATCATTCAGGCAAATAATTCAAAATGTTGTGCCTGAAGCAGTGGACTGCTACATTGTTCACTGGTTATTTCTATTGCTTACTTGCCTGCTGGATGCATGTTTACAAAAGCTAATTAGAGTGGACTGTGTTATTTACAGTGTTAGACTTTAAAAGGAGAAAGCTTACTGTATAATCTCTTTGCCTCAAGTGTGTTTGAGCAGAGATTACTTTAGGGGACCTGAAAGGAGCCAGCAGGAACAAATTCAGCAATTATTTTAACACAGTCAAGCATTCCTATCCCCTAAGTGGCCGTATGAAGTATTCCCATGCTGGTTACCTGATACTGGATTATACAGAGTGGAGATTTCTTTCTGTATGTACCATATCACTTTGGGCTACAGTTTGTTTCAGACCACTGGGTTTCATGTTAAATTTCAATACGACTAACATATGTAACAGAAATTAAAACTGGAAAAGGTCATAGTTTTTCTTTCTTGTCCTTTCTAGCCCCTTCCATTTAAAGTTTAGGAACTGATTCCTCTCCTACAGCAACTTTTTGTGTGGTTTCACATGATTTCTACCAAGGTTAGTAAGTGGTGAATCAAACCTGGGAAAGCTAAAACCTTTACCCCTTTTTTTTTATGTTACAAAGGCAAAAAGCTGCAATCCAAATCATTTCTTTGATGGAAAAGAATCCCTGGAGAACATAAAGCTCTCTATCATCTTCACCACGAGAAGGTTATGTTTAGCAACCCTAAGGTTTCACTGAGGGAACTCTTGGCAGTGAAGGGAGTAAAGAAATATTAGAAGCAGCTTCAGCCCTACTTTGCATGCAGATCAATCAGTGCTTCATGTCAGGAGGTTTCATAAACTTCAGCTGGGTCTTTTCAATATATGCCAGCTATGGTGATATCATTCATGCCCAAATCCCAGTGAACATGATGGAGAGCTTTATGTTCTCCAGAAAGGTCTTTTATCAAATAATAGCACGCATTTTTCACCAAGGCCTTCACAGGGAGCCATAGAAACAACCAAAATAGGACGAAAGGCTTTGGCAACTCTTCTGGCCCTACTGCTGCAGCCTCAGCAGAAAACCAGTTGGATCTAAACAATAATAAAGAACTGGAACCATGTAAAGCAGTTCAGGATATTCCCATTCCCAGTCCACATGTTCAGCCCCAGATTCAAATGCCATAGATTGTACTCAGCACAGGGAGGAGAGTCTGAGCGGGGAGGTAGGGATAAAATAATAATTTCCCTTCTTCATGCCTTCATTTTGACAATCCAGATTTCTGTTCCAAATTTACTCTTTGCTGCGGAGGTTGTAGCACAGAATGACATATCTAAGGGAGGGAAAAAATCTGCCACCAAGACCATGCAAGAGAAGGAAGGTAGGCTTTGATAAATAGGAATTTGCTCATGTTTGTGCTTTCAGCACTTTCCTCCGGTGAGTTCAGCATCATGGGAGCCTGTTTTAGCAGGTTCTCACATTTTGCTTGGTGATATTAGGTGTGTGTAGGTGGAAGACCAGAAAATTTTGGAAGCTTTTCATTTCAAGCTGTCGTGGAAGCCAGTTAAGCCGCCAGTTAAGCCACTTTTGTTGATTAAGATTCAGGTTCTTTTTGGAAGAAAGATTTGGTTTATTTTACTCGGTCTGCTTAGAAATTAACATATTTGTTAGACTATGCAACCAATTCTGGAGAATCCAATATGAACCAATGTATGTAGCACTGATTTGCAACAGCAATAATTTATTAACATTCATTTAGTTGTTCCAGAACATTTGATGGGTTTGATTAAGATAATATTCTGGAGACACCTCGCTTGCCTTCCCCAGTCCTGGAGAGCTTCTTTTTAAACATGAACTGTGGTAGCTGACTGTGCAGAAAAAGATGAGGTAAAGCAAGAATCACATGCCAGGCTGTGGAAACACTCCCCATAACAAGTATATTATATAAATATATAATATAAATATTTATATATATTATATAATATAATTTTTATAGATACATATATTTGGGAAAACAGTCTTACGGATGTTTTATGCAACACTCTGTACCCAGCAAATGTTTACGAGTGAGGGGGCACGAGGACCTTGCTTGATGTGCTGAAAACAGGTTGGAGTACCATCTATTTACTTTGGCACTGATGTACTATAAACATTGCAGTAATGATTTCCTTCAAATTTCTGTGTGGAATCTTCTGAGTGTGGATTCAGTTTAAGAAAGAAGTAGCAAAAAGAACTGTTGATTTGAGGACTGTTCCCCTAACCAATGCATAGCAAAGAAAGAGAGAAATCAAAAAGTCTGAACCTTGTCAAGTTTGGCTACATCTGGAGGTCCAGCGTGACTTTCAGATCCACTTGAACCACGCAAAGTTTAGTCCACATTCTCCCAGCTGTTGCTCTGTAGATGCTGTTCATGGCGTGTTCCTCAGCCTCGCTTGACTATTCAAAAAACTGCAACTTCCTGCAGCCTCAAAAGCTTCTTTGTCAGAACATTTCTGTGGGTTTTTTCGGTGCCTGTCCAGCTCTGACACAGCCACGGAGCGTGACACACATTGCTGTTGGCAGCAGTGCGAATTAGTGCTCCAGTGACAGCCACCCCGTGACAGAAATGCCTTTGCAAGTTAGGATGCTCAGAGAGTCATAAGCCCGGGGAAAGCACAGCCTGGAGAGAGGGAGCTGCGGCAAGCCGAGGGAGGCGAGGACAACTGGAAAAACCGACAAGAAACATCAAAGGAGAAATAGGAAGCTGAGATTTGAAAAGGTAAATTTCAAAGCCGTTTCCATCTGGCTGCACTGATTGCACTGGAGCAAAGCAAATTGAGAGCAAGCTGTTTCCAAAGGGTAATGAGACTTGCAAAGGCACAAGGCAGGCCAGGGACACGGTGCCAATTTGTTGGGAATGCAGAGGCCTGCCTGAAATCCCTGCCTGGGAGGAAGAGAGATTAGGAGACTAAGGTAAAAAGAGGGTTAAATACACACATGTGTAATTCCACCATCAACTAATTGTCATACTCCTTCCAGAACCTCATTGCCAGAGGTACACAGATGTGGAGTCCCCTGCCCAACAGGAGAGAAGGTAAATGCACATCTCTGGAGTGTGGGTTGTGTCTTAGACTAAGGGATTAGATCCTTTGCTCCTCTGTATGCCACCTCTGAACCTAACTTTTCTTAAGATGTGAGCTTAAGCCTTACTATCCCGACTCAGAGCCACCTTGGAAAGGACGGTCTGTGTCTCTAAGCTCTTACTGAGCTTGGCATTTGAACAGAAAATTTTCCTTCATATCTAGAACACGTGGCTGCTGATGCTGACTTCAAAGGTGGCAACACTTCAGTGTTGGCAGAAGTCTGCCTGTAGGATTGATTTGGGATTTTGGGGTCCTTCGGGAGAGAAACCTCCATACTGATGATGTTTCCATACAAAAGAATATGTTTGCCAGGCTATTTGTCTCTGCTCACTGCTGAAGAGCTCTATATCAAACCCCTAAGAGTGGGAGGCAGCAGCTATAAAATGGGTGAAAAGACTTCTCATTCTCCAAAATATGATTTTATTAGTATTTGGCATTTTGCTTGATTAAGTTCTAAAGGACAAAATCTAGGTATTCATACATGTTTGGACAATGTCTATCATATTAAGGGTACTGTGAAGAGAGGGAAGTTAGGTAACAGATGGGGATACGTGAAGCTTGCACAAAAAAGAAATTGAATGCAGCAGTATTGAAAGCCAAGAGCTAACCAACGAAAGGACATCTTCAGGAAGTGCAGTGAAAACTGAGCTGTCAGTGATTTAGCACCTGAGTGGCTGTGCTCGGATATCACAGGCATGTGTCCAGCAGAAATAAACTGCGGAAGTTTCATAGGGAAAGCTGCAATTTAGTTTATAATCTCAGGGCTACATCTTAGAAGTTTTCCTTATGAGTAGACAGAGAAAAGCAGGAGCGATGCAAAGGGATCATGACCTATTTTTTCTTTTTTATGGAGGGCATTTTTAACTGCGTATCAGGGACTCCACGGCAGCTCATGAAGGTAATCAACAGACTGAGACTAGCCCACTTCACTACCATCTGTTGTTGAGCTGCAAACCCACACCAGCCTGGTACTTTTTCCCCATAGTATGCTATTGGGAAAAATTTGAAGGCTTCTAGTTTTTCTCCTGGGGAAAAAGATTTTCCTATCCCCTTCTCAGGATTGCATGAAAATTGGTGCTGGACATACACTATAAGCTCCATAGTGCAAGGATTTGTATTCTACATATAAAGATCATCCCAAATCCAAAAAATTACCTTTTTAATAGTCAAACCTCAGACTTAGGCATAAACTACATGAAGGACTTGGATAAGATGGGATAAGGTCACCTTTAAATATCTCTAAAAGCACAGCTGATAACTGAAACCATGAAGCTAAAGAAGCAGAAAGGTAACTGTCCTCACAACATGGCAGAGGCTGCTTTTGATTTATTACTATACATCAAAACCGCTTTTAAACAGAAGTTTTGTCTGTGCTTCAATCAGAGACTTTTTGTACTCCTTTAAACCACTAAAGCTGCAGACCACATACAAGCCCTTCCATTTTCAGTAATACCGTTTTCGTGATGCTTGTCATATTTTGCCGAACACCAGGAGCAATGACCACTCTGTGTTCAGCTATTTTCCCATGTAGTGCTCTCCATGCAATTCTGGATTCCCTCCATTTAGCCCTTGTCCCTGCTGAATTGAAGGCAGTGATTCAGACGCAACTTCCCCAAAAAACATCAGTTCACTGAGCCTCAAAAAGAGCTGCAAGCCCATTGACCTTTAGAAGCTACAAGGCAGTATGGCAGTACCTCCTCCCCCCAGCAATGTGTGCCGGGGACGGATCTGATGGAAAAAGGGATTCTGTATACAGAAGAGTTTATAAATATGAGGATTCACATTTGTTGACAAATCAGAGTGCCAGCACTGCGGTTAACTGCGTTGCCGAGGATAAACCTTCTATTTTTAAATGTTGCTCCTTCTGCTGAAGTTTGGTGGCGTTTTTTTCCCTAATTTTCGTTTAATGAGAGGTCAATATATTCTGCTGACTCACCGTATCAGCAGAGGCACGAGCCACACCCCCCTTAAGGAATTCTGCTGACTCACTGGAGCGGGGAAGGAGAACAGTGCAAGTCCAGGAGGAAGCCATAGAGACAGCCAAGCTTAGGGTAGAGCGGTTAACAGAATGTTTTTATTTTGCTGTCATTTTTTGCCCAGTATACACAGCCACATCATGGGAAAGAGGTGTGTTTTGAAGCCAGCATGGCTACACTGCAATAGAGATTTAGCCTGTTTGCAAAGCTGACTTTGATTATAGACCTGTGATATGTTGTCAGCTGAGCTTCTGCCTGATATTCAGATCCTAAGCTAGAATTAAATCCTCTGTTTTTGGTGTTTTGGATCCTGAGACACGGCCAGGCTACCCAGGAGGAGACAGAGCATTTGGATGGGGACTTGGGCTCTATAATTTGCTGCCTTTTGTTCTCTGCAGGCTCCTTAGCTGACATTTCCACTTTAGGATACAATTCCCTCGCGGAAATGGCCTCCTCAGAAATACAGCTGCATTGTTCAACGACTTTCTCGACCTCATACAAAAATGCTCGTGGTCTGTTGTGCCGGCTGCTGTGCCTATCTGAAGGAGAAGTTTTGGCTTTGAGAATTCAGCACTGTCATACCAAATTGGGAACCTACCCGAACTGTGAGAAGCGAATGGCCCAGATATAAATAATAGATAGATTTGTGTGTGTATCTACAAATACACACACATATAGGTTTATACATGTATATACAATTTGTATACAAATTTTACTCATATTTTATCTTTATTTATATTTTGTATAAATAAGACTGAGTTTACATATAAAAGATTATAACTAGACATGTCAGCTATATATGTATCTTATATATGTAAAACATAGGAAAAATAAGTTTCCATATAGCAGATATGTGTTTCCCAGGTCCCTCGACCAGCACAAGGGAGCAGTGTACTTTAAAATGTATATATATAATATTGCTAGTAGCAAGGCAGCCTGGACCGTTGTGTCAGCAACACGTGCAAGTGAGCAAACCAGCAGCAAAAGGATGGATATTTTGTGGATCACTGAGAGCTTTAGCTCTTGCAGAGTTGGAGAGAGAAAAAAAATCCAACAGCTATAAAAAACCTGTATTTATTCCATCCATGTATTCATTCATGCAAAGTTTCTGGTTGCATCTTTCAGAAAGAGGCACTCAGCTATGGCTGTTCTCATGAGCATTTCACCATCAATCACGGCAGTGGGAGTAGAACTGTTAAAAATGAATCCAGGAAAACACAGGTGACTGGTGGACAAGCCGGGTAGAAAGTAATAGGTTCTGACAGGCATGCCCACAGCTGCCTTCACAGTTACCAGAAAGTAATGTGACTTCCCTGCAGCTTGCACCGTGATTTTTCTCCTGGTTATAGCCCTGTTCAATGTCAGATTGCAGGAGATGGCCTCTGGACCACCGGTCTTGCTTTATAATAAAAAAGTAGATGTGGGAAGTTGGTTATTCCTGGACTGCAGGTGAGGGATGAAGCAGGACTTTGCTTGCTTTTGCATAGCTTAACAACAAGGCAAAATGTACATTTCTGTGCTTACAAACGGGCACTGTCTCCTCTGCCTCTGAGGCGTGGACTGAGCTGAGAGAAGTGGGGTGCCATGGTCTTTGTGCAGCTTTTTCTCTGTGGAGAAAGAAGGGTTTCTCAATTATAACCTTTCAAAGAAGGAGCTGATCCCCGAACCACACCGTACTTCTTTCTATCCTTCCTCTCCATAGCACTGAAGTTCACAAATATTAAGAGCATTATGTAATTAGCAGCTCATGACAGTCTTCATCAAGTACTCCTTTCATCAAAGCACACATTTTGCTTAGACATCAGTCTTTGGTCTCTTGATTTATTTCATGTTACGTAAAGTATCATTTGAAGGAAGAGGGTTCATGCAGTATTAATGTCTGGAGTCTGACTGACTGCAGCGATTTCAAAGGGCTTTTTGGAGTACCCATCTGAGGGCAGAAATGAGCTCTTTCAATTTCTGAAACTTATTCCCACTAAGTCTCCCGGAGTTCAGAGCTCTCAACCTCCTGCAGGCTGTGCTTAGCAGTTTGCAGTGTTGGCCCCCAATTCTACAGTTTATCATTACCTGGGAACAGGAGGAGGGTTAAACAAGGAGTTCTCAGAAATTCTGCTTATGAATAAAACATTAGAAGTTATTCTTCTGCACTTAAAATAAAACAGCAATTTTTTCCTTCATCTGTGTAAAATTTTTCTATTAAGTCTGGCTTTGTATTTTCTGGAGACTATTTCAGTGCATCTATTATAAATATTTATGTGATAAGAAAAAATGTTGGAACTCCTTCAAGGAAATTAGATGAGAACGCGTCCACACACTTCAAAAATAAATGCATAAAGTAAGTGTTCAAACCATGCTATTATTAAATCACTATATCCAGTGAGCTTAGTGCAGGATTGTTGTGGTGAGAATGGATTAGTATATTGTTACCTGGAGGTGAGTCCAAAATTAGATCCCATCAACAAAACAGGAGTTTTAAGTGAAAAAACAACAGTAAGAGTAGCCTGTCAGGCACATTTATAAGTTTATCAATAAGGCACCTTATAAATAAACTGGATAATTTTAAGACTAGCTTTACACTTGATAAAATATAATCTCCACAAAATCCATTATAATCTCTCAATTTAAACTGTTACCTTTAAAGATGTTTTGTATAACACACTGCACACAGAAGTTAATGGAACTGCCTAAAAGAACAAAGTTAAGATGGTTTCCAAAAAATAAAAAAAAAAAATCCCCTCAAAGAAACAGTTACATGTGGATTATTTTATGCAAGCAAGCCTAATTTCACGAAATTCTTGCCCATGTCAAAGAAAAACTTGTTAGTTTTGTTAGCAGAAAACAGATGAGAGTAGTCCATAAATCATTCCTTTGAATTATTTTGTCTTCCCTGCACTCTGTTCTCTGTAAATAAAACAAAGACAAATCTGGATTCAAAGAGCCAAAGCCCGCCTTCAGATGGGGGTGTGCATCTCACTTAAATGTCAGGTAGAGTCAGGTGCTCAGATCAGAGGACAGAATTTAGCACCATGACGAGAGAAACGCTGGGGAGAGGAGGCTTGTGGGGGAACAGGGCTGTGGGTATTTTTAAGGGAATAATTTTTAAACCAGATTTGAAACTGGAAAACAGACCGCAAAAATCCTTCCGTTTCAAGACAGAAATGTCCAGTGCTTAATTTTTTTCTGATTTTTTTTTAATGATTTGCTGATCAAGACCAAGCAAACTCTCCCAGAAACAGTTCAAGAAAGCCAAACCAGTATCAATGAGGTTAATGTCAATTCTGCTTGAAAAAGCAGATGAGCCCCTCTCAATTGTGTGATTTTCTGTTTTCTTAGAAGTTTCTTCCTCCTGCTGTCAGCTTCAAACCCCATGGACTTGTCAGTGTAAAACCATTTACATTTGACTCAGCCTGGTCCGGGATACAAACAGCAATATCCTTTCTGTTTGGTTTAACCTTCAGTATTCAAATTGAGGGAAGTTTAACAGGTTATTAACAGCTGATGTTAATTGTCAGAGTCACCTAAATAAAAATGAGTGCCAGAACAACTAGAATCTTGAAATTGAATTTTCTTGAATCTTCAATTTGTCTCAGAAAGCAATTTCTTGGGACTGTGGTGTCTCTTCAGCTGGATAACTTTGGCTAATAAGTCCAGCTGAGCTCCCAAACAAACCCTCTTCAGTGTTTCATGTAGTTTATGCATTATTGTGATCTTAATCTTGACAGTCACAAAGCAGAGGTTACCGTGGTGGTATCCACAAGAGAGAAAGAGGATCAACTGTTTATTTTAAGCAGTTTAAAGAGCTGCTTAAATTAAGAGTCTCTGCACGATGACTACTTGGCGTATATGGATATACACATACTCCATACGTCTCAATTAATTTGATTTCATAATGCCTGTCTTTAAAAGGCAACATTCCCCCCACTAACAGATAGGGGCACCTGATGAATGAGATGCCTCTGTGGCTCCAAAAGATCATGGTGAAAGCGGGCATTGTAACGTGGGTCCAGAGCGCTCCAGTGATGCACCGGGGCTCTGCTCAGGGACTCTGCGGTCAGCTCCCTAATGAAAAAAAAAGTTTAAGATTGAGCAGTACTCAAAGTCTGGCCATTTTACCTGCAATGAGCATAAAACCAGACAAAGGTTTCTCGGGTTTTTTGTCTTTTGGCAGGTTTATTTTGTAGCCATGGGTATCCATTACACTGATGAAAGGCTTCAAATGCACTCTCAGAACCCAGGTGCATATTTTCAATACTGCAAAAACAGTATGAAACATCCTTAAGACTGCTGTTAGAGGGTGACAACATGCAATATGATAATTTTGGAGGTGACTGCCTTGCATCTGTTACTACGCACCCTTTCTTTTCAGAATACCTGCCATCTTCTGTTGCACAAAAGGCAAATGTGCATTTTTTTATAGAATTGTACAATCACAATTTTAAAAAACAGGACATGCTAGCTTTTAGATGTTGGGCACGAATTGGTACATGATCTTATTTTTGGTTACTGGGTTGGAATTGTTTGATCTCTTGCTTTCTGCCCATTTGAGACGATGCCACAATGGAGCCTCCTCCCACCTGGGAAGAGTGGACGGCTACATTATGAGATAGCCTGTTAGCGGGAGGATCAATGGAGAAGTGAATTATCAGAGGGTCATTCACAGAGCTGAGGTAACTCTGCATGGAAATAAGTGATATATAGTCCTCCGGCATTATAAAACACTTGCAGCAAGCCTGATAGGGGTTTTGGTTTCCCAGGTTCAGAACAGAGGAAATGAAAATAAAAACAGCTTTTTTGAAAGATTTGACTGGACCTTGAGAGGCAGGAACTTAAGGCATCAGGGAAAAGGATGGATGGAAGTTCCCATTTGCTTTTCAACATCATCTTAACTTGTCCAAGGATGTTTGCTATCAACTGTCTTTGACCAAACCAAGAGAAAACAATGATTCTGGTTTCATGGGTATTTAACGTCTGAAAGCTGATGAGATGACACATTCATAGGAACACAGCACTGGAAATAACCTCAGCAATCACTGGTAGGTGTTGTGCCTAGGCTATTCCAGAGGGCGATCCAACACTGCAGTTGATCAAGTTTTATAATCTCATTCACAAACAGGTTAAAAGTGATTAGGTTTTGGATTGGGGTTTTTTTTGTCCCCATTCTTACTACTATATTTTAGTCTGACTTTCTGTATAATAGAGACTGAAGAATTTCTCTAAATAAAATGTCCATCGAGTTGCATTATAATTTGGTGTTTCTTATTCACAGCCCAGAAGGCCAACTGCATCCTGGGCTACATGAAAAGAAGCGTGGCCAGCAGGTCGAGGGAGGTGATTCTGCCCCTCTACTCTGCTCTGGTGAGACCCCACCTGGAGTACTGCATCCAGCTCTGGAGCCCCCAACATAAGAAGGACATGGACTTGTTGGAGTGGGTCCAGAGGAGGGACACAAAGATGATCAGAGGGATGGAACATCTCTCCTATGAAACCAGGCTGAGAGAGCTGGGGTTGTTCAGCCTGGAGAAGAGAAGGCTCCAGGGAGGCCTTATAGCAGCCTTCCAGTATCTGAAAGGGGCCTACAGGAAAGCTGGAGAGGGACTTTTTACAAGGGGATGTAGTGATAGGACGAGGGGTAATAGCTTCAAACTGGAAGAGGGGAGATTTAGAATAGAAGTTAGGAAGAAATTTTTCACTCTGAGGCTAGTGTGGCTCTGGAACAGGTTGCCCAGGGAAGTTGTGGAGGGCCCATCCCTGGAAGTGTTCAAGGCCAGGTTGTATGAGGCTTTAAGCAAGCACGTCTAGTGTGAGGTGTCCCTGCCCATGGCAAGGGGGTTGGAACTACATGATCTTTAAGGTCCTTTCCAACCTAAATCATTTTATGATTCTATATCCAATCTTGATTTAGAGAAACCCAGAATGATAGAGAGCTCACCACTTTCCTGAATAAACATTTCCAAAGGTTAATTACAAAAACTAACCAACCAAACACAAACAAAAAACTGTATGCCTGATTTCTTGCCTCATTTCATCTCACTTTGGCTTCCAGCTTTGGGATTTCCTCTTGCCATTTTTGAATGCCAGAGTTGTGTAACGTCAGAAATATCTTCACTCCGAGGTACTTATGTACAGTGTTCTGTCACCTCTTCCAGTAAATAATGGATTGAACTGCTTGAATTACCCCAAAAGGCATTATTTCCATATGTATAGTCATTATTTTATAGTGTTTTCCAAAGTATTTACACACTTCTCTCTTCTCAAGGTTCTTCTTAAAGGCAAATTCCAGATCTGTCTATGTTAGTTTATTTAACACCACTATTTAGAGGTGAAATAATTCCCTCTTTCTTTCTGCATAAATCAGGAAACTTGCAGAAGAGGGCCAATTCCACAGTCCCCTGCACTCCCAGTGTCTCGGATTGCCAGCACATGTGAACAGAACCCCTTACGCAAGATGACAGCCAAGCAACCACATGAGGTTGATTTGTTGGAAATATAAAGTGCCAGAGACATCCTCCATGTCAGAAAACATTTTATGTAGAACACTGCATAGAAGAATCAAAGAAAGCAAAACAATAGCGTTACATAAAGCAAAGGTAAGGTTTGACCTTCAGACCCTTCAAAAAGCAGCTCGCCGTATTGTTATAGAAGAAAACCTGCCATATGGAATCTACCTCTAGCTATCATAAACTTATTTGGATGTAAGATTCTTTGGAAAGCAAACCACAAATACCCTGGGTTAGGAGGTTTTTTTTTTGTTTCCAGACATGAAAATGAGAATATTCTTTCTCTAAGGCAGCCTAATGTTAGGGATGCTTGATTTACTTTGCTATGTCCTCTGAGTTTTATGTGACAATGTAACATTTCAGCTGATAGATTACTTCAGCAGAGAGATGATTGTCCTGACAAATGGCAATCATAGAGCATTAATGTGGACTATTAGTACAAGACCTCTCTCCAGTTGGAACTTTGTTCCTTCTTTTGATGTGCACCTCAGATACCACCCAAGCGGCTTCAGGGTTTTTTGAAAATACAGAAAGTATCATCTGTGATTGTTACAGATGCTTGCAGTGAGACACTTGACGTCACATTCATTTTGCCTGATTGCAAGTGTTTGTAATGCAGGTCCATCTGAGCTAGTCACACAGGGACCACTTTGTAGTCAATGGAAGAAATTAGCATTCTTAAGGCACATCTAACACATTTTAGTTGTTTACTGCAGGATAAGTGCTGCTACCTCTCCACTGACTTTTGATTTTTGAATGTGGTCAGATGCTATGACTGGTTATTAGAAATTTGTGACAATGTATGTGGGGGTCACATGTTCCTCATGTTGCCATTTAGGTTCTTATTAACCTAGGAAGACCAAACCCAGGTGAACTGTAACCTCATTCTCCTAGAGTGCTCCGTCACTACAGACCTCCCACTTCCTCCTTGCCTGCTCTCTGGTCTGGTGACTCCAGGTCACAGTCACACTGGTATGACCCTTCCTGAGACTTCTTGAGGAGCCTGAGGACATGCCTATGTGGACATGTGCTGTTGTCACAGCAGCTGCTGTCTTCCTTGCAATCTGTGTCTAGGTATGGTGACAAACCAATCAAGGCCATTTTTGGCCTGACTGTTGCCAAGGTCACTTTCTCAAGCTGGAGGTGTGGAAGCCAAAATGCTACTTACTCTTCACAACCATTCAAACTACACGGGTTGGCCAGAACTAGGTGGACATAATAATGTGTCACCCTGGTTTCCCCTGAAACAGTCATTAGTGGCTACAGCTGGTTTTTGTCATGCCAAATCTTCCTATAAAGCTGAATTTTATATCAGTGCCATGGGACTTAGAAGTCTTTATTCATTAGGAATAAATGGGATTAAATTTGATTTCTTTGCAGTGGCAGAATTTGGTTCCTCCTTGGTCTGTGTGGGAATTTTTACTCCCTCCTACTACCTAAATAATACAGAAAATATGTGCCAGCCAAGCAAGGCATTTCAGCAAGTGACTTTGCTCTGGGTAGTTGTAATGGCTACAGACTAACAAATCCTATAAATAAAACTGTTTTTCAGCCAGGGAAGACTGATTGATAAAGGTCACTAAATGCTTCCCCGCTGGAGTGTGAAATCAATGAAAAGTTTAATCTGGTATGATCTGGCAATTTGTCAGGTTTAGAAGAGCCCATGTGAGCTAAGGATGTAAGACACAGCAGTGAGATGACAAGAGAAGAAATAAACCACGGACTCAGAAACAAAAAGCCACCACTCCTAGGCTTGAAACAAAGAAGGAGGGAGAAGCTGAACTATCTGTTCAGTTAAAAAATAGCTGTTTTGGTTTTTCCTCCACCATCATACTTCTTACTTATGTCTTCTTCTAACTAATGTCTGTCAGAGCAGTTAAGCATGATGGACTAAAACCCCCGAGATGGATATTTTGCTGGTTGCCTTTGCCTGCCTTCATCTGGATGGTGGGTAGGCTGGGATTTACAAGCCATAGCAGGTTACCAGGGGATGCACAGGCTCAGAGACTGTGAGGAGTTCTGAAAAGTGTTTAAAATGGGGGGAATTCTTTGTCCTCCAGTGGGATCTATTGCAGCTGACTCATGAAAAGCATGGGTCACTGATGAAGCAATAAAAAAATCACCCTTCCAAAGCTGCTGCCACACATTGGAATGGAGATGTCCACATAGTAGCTGGGTTATGTGAGCCAGAAGTGGGTACCACCTTTGAGACACCTGACACCTGTTGAAATTTGGTAGAAACTGTGAAATCGGTCAGCTGAAAAGTGATTAAACAACCAGACTGAGCCACACAAGTGTGTACGCAGAGCGGGACTGCAAAAGCTTTGCTTGCAGTTTCTTAATGTTACAGCTAAGCCAAGCAGCAAAGAATGATGTTACACACTGCAAGCCATTAGTGCGGTGGAAGCTGATGACAAAGTTTGGTGCAAAAATATCCTTAAAAAAAAAAAAAAGACTCAGAACTTTGGCACTAAGAAAGATTTTACTTGTGATAAAATTGCTCTTCTCTATTAATTTTTAAGTTCTTTGGGGACCACTTTTAGTCTGGTTTTTGTCTCAAAAATTAGACTATGAATTTCTCAGTCTCTGTATATGTGAATGCCTGTCTGTTATCCCCAAATAACATTTGAACTACTTAGACAACTTCAACAAAGTTGACAGAGACATAGAAATCCGAAAGAAAATAAAGTTCTTGTGGCTTTTATGAAAATAGGCCACCAGGCTGAGAGCAGACCCTTGTTAAGTGCTTTATCTGAGATAAGTCCTGTATCAGTATTAGGCCCCAGAGACTTAGCACGGGGAGAGAAAAGACCTTATAAATATTCCAGCTACCAAAAAAACTTCAAATGGACCTTGAAATGAGCCATGAGACATGCATTTCATATGGGCTGATAAGTTCCAGCACACACAGAGGTATTTATCTTTTTTTGTTGTTTTTCATAGAGGACAGAGGTTTTCCAAGTCTTGGTCCAGGATGGGTTGTTAAATGACTCTGACTTACCAGATATGGGCACAGAAGCTGATCCCAAGACACCTGATGTGTCGAGTTTAGGGTAAGTTTTCTCCTTAATGAACTATATCTATTTCTTGCACTATACATTTCAATTACAAGTTCATATTCTGCTTAATTCTGGTTTTGGTAGTAGCATATAATTTTGTTTACTGTGACATGAAATTAATAACATCTCATAAGAGATTCATTTACGCTTAGTATTTTTGTTAATGGTCTAACTTCAGCACTATATAGCTAAGGAGGGTCCTTGAGGAGAACAGTTTTACATTAAGGGGGTTTATTTGGAAGTGGAATGAGAACTGATAGTCTGAGACATTCCGTGGATCTGCTAATCCATTCTCTATGAAAAACCGCAAAAAGCCTCCCATTATCTTCATTGGTCTTGGGATTGGGCCCTCAGAGGATGGTATACACAACATGAGTATGGGTTTTGTCTGGGTTTTGTTTAGAAATTTAGCCAAGATGCACTTCTTGCCAGCTCTCCAACTAAATGACCAGACATCATAAACTGTTTACGTAATTTTTTCTTGTAAATTGAAAATGCCACAGTAGAGCTGTCCACCCACTTCCTGACCTGTTAGTGTAAAAAACCCAAAACAACACATGCCTTATTAAAGCTCATGCATTTTCAATAGCAGCTCTTAAAAAGACAGTTCAACATGCCAGCTTTTATGGCATTGCTCCCATACAAATTTTCTAGTGTAAGAACAGGGAAACTTTTGGTAAATTGGATATAACACTGCTCCAACAGCTAGCATCCCATGATTATTAAATAATAATGATAACACATTACCGTTACAGAGTACGTTCATTGAAAGCTATCTAAATTTCTTTTCAGGACTATTTAATTCAGTATCATGTAATTGGTTTTAGTGATGAAAGCACAGAGAGATGATTAATGTTTAGATGTTATTGTTGGAATATGAAAGAGACATGAAACTTCTTGTCACACAATGCCAGATTTAATTTGCATATTTAAATGCTTTTCTGGAATTACAGCAATGCAAATGACCTTCCATTGATCCAAGAATAGAATGGCAGTAAATGTATTGCTGAGGAAAATAGCTAAAAGGGGAAGCACTTACTGGAAACAGAAGTATGTGAGTTTTGTTATTTGGGTCATTCCAAGATCTTTGCACTAATATTTTAATATGTTTGCTAAAGTTAATTCACTATTATTTCATAATGCTACCTACCAGCCAGAATTCTTTATATTCCCCATCAAATTATTTGTCTTCTATTTTACTATGTTTTGTAAAGATGCCCAAGTATCTGGAAATTAGCATACTAGAAAAAAAAAATGTGGTGATATACCTATTACTGATGTATGCAAATCTTGCTTTATGAAACACTTTTACAATGGGAACTACACCAACAGGACATAAAATCCGGTTGCGAACAAATTTCTCTAAGAAACTGCACTTGCATTCAGGAATATGTGATTGCATTTTACACTATCAGTAAGGCTTTTTCTTTTTGAAACTATTGAAAATAATTAGTCCTGTTTGTAAGCACAATTTTGCTGGAAAGTACAGCTGAAGAACATAAGTTACTTGGACAGTACTTAAGAATGGAAACAATGAATAGATAAAGGCTTAATGCTTTTTTCATTAAAGAAGCTTAATGAAAACTGTAATCTGCTTACACAGACAGATGCAATAGTTTTCTTTTTTCTTTCCTTTCCAGTCATCTGAAGAGAGATGTTATACAGTAAGTACTTATTGAACAGGAAAAGAGTAGCAAAAGTAAGGATCGGTAACTCAAAATGGTGGGAATTTATTCAATTACTTTACTCCAAAATTGTGCTCCACAAGTAAAACAATGCTTCATTACAAAATCGATAAAACATGTTCATTTATAACATACAGAACGACAAATTATTTAGTCTGCAACTAATCCCTTTAATGCTGTTTATTAGCAATAACTGATGAACCAGCCACACTTCCGAAACACCCAAAATGGCTTCCTTAGTGGAAGCTGGGAGTTACCACATTTACACTGTACCAGGCCAAGGGGAAAAAGTAAGTTCTTAAGTCCAGTGATCTGAGACAGGCCATGTGAAAACATAAAAGCATCTGGGCTGAATTTCCCTGCAAACTCCAGCACTAGTACTGATGGACCAGGAGAGATTCCTTTCAGTAAAAGTGTCCAGAGCCAGAAACATTTAATCAACTGAATACAGTCTTAAATTTATTTATTTTTTCCTATTGACAGACTCTTCAATCCTGCCCCAATAAATGTCTCAATGTGCGTGTCACAGTCTGGCCAAGCACCAATCTGTGCCCAGTTGTGACGGTGTGCTCCGCCCACCCCAGGCGCCACCTGATCTTTATCTCCTGTAACCCTGCCCAAGCGATAACCACCTGTGGTGGTCATAATGGGTGCATGTAGCCGTGATGGTGGCATCCGGGGCACAATGTGGTTTCGGGGAGACAGATAACAACACAATAGCCAAGGGCTAACTTGAGCAATGCTGGTTCTGTGGTCAATATGCAAATATGACTATAGGTCAATCATCTTACCCCCATAAATAGTGAACAGCCCAAGAGCCCTTTGAGCTCTCCTGAACCGCAGCAGGCTGCACACCAGGATCTCCCCTTGAGCAAGGATGCCGCTCAAGGTTACTTCTCCTCGAGGTTCAGAGGTTTCTTGCCGCAACAGACCCTCGGTAAGTGGCTAATAGCATGCTGAACTTTGAAATCTTAGCTAAGTTCTATAAAGGATTGATTGTGCATATATAATCCTTAAGACATAAACCATTGACCAAGTCTGGGACTAGGATTGGATCCAGCTGTGCCTAGACTCCTCTCTGAGAAGGAGATTAGAAAGCAAGGGGGTCCTTTCTGAAACCCTGACTCAACAGGAGGGTCTCCTTGACAGCCCTGTCTGTCTCTGTCCTCTGTGCAGTAAATAAGCAAGTGTGCCTTGCCATCTTGAATCTTGTTAAAACACTGTCACATTTACCATCAAACTTGGTTAAATCAATAAATGTACTGCTGCTTCTCTCTATGAGTGAAGTGCATTGCTCGTTCTGCGACACCAGTGCATTATTGTGAATGGAGCCATGTTCTTCCAAGTTGGTTTAGAAGGAAAGCTGTTGCTATTACTAGCTGCAGGCCTATAAAATATATGTGTAAGCTTAGATCAACTTTCTGGCAGCCTTCCCTAGAGTATCAACCTTTGCAGTCACCCTACCTAATCTTGAGCTCCTAACCCTTCTCCATGGTCTCTTGTGTTTCTCCAAAGTGCCAGTGAGGTTTTCAGTTGAACTGCTTAAGGCAAAACATAGGGAAAAATTAAGACATGCAGAAATACTTGGGAAATTTCTTAACTGCAGTCATTCTGTTCTTAAAAGTAGTCCTATTAATCATAAAGATGTTAAACTATCCTTACTTTTTTAAGAAACCCTCTCTCCATATCTGATTCCACGTTTAGTGGGGGACCTAGGTTTGTCAGTATCCAGACAAACTTCAGTCTCTCCTCTCCGTTTTCTCTTGCAGTCTTGGACACAGCAGTGGTCTGCAGCTTTACCCTTCCTTCCTCACCTACACTGAACGTAGCACATGAATCTTTAATAGAGGATCTTTCTCTTCATCTCTTGGACTTCTCCAGAAGTACCAGTGTAATATCTTGGCAATGGATCATGCATAAATAGACTATGTTCTAGAAAGATGAGCTGATTATTTTGGGGGGAATTCAACTTACTTTTAAATCTAGATGTTGGATATTGAGTCTTAGTTAGCAGGATATTTTCCCTCTAGAGTCCACTGAGATGTCTCTAAGGTGACAGCCACCACCAGCAGGTCAGGCATTTCATCTTTGGTCTAAAATGAATGAGGTGAACCTGTGGAAGGGCTTGTCAGAGTCAGTGTACCTTTCTTGGTTTTCAGTAAGGTGACAAGCACCCTCTCTAAACAGTCCACCTTCCTTCATGAAAGTAAGAAATACATATGGTAAATAATCCAGTTCGCTGTTTCGTATAGACCCACCCCTGCACTCTGACAAAGACTTCTGAAGTTGCAACAGATAGCTACAGAAACAGAGAGGTAATATTTATATCAATATATATTCACTTTTCCTTTCTTTTCTAACAAGGAGGAACCCTGCCTGAGATTTGTAACAGCACTGATTCATTTTTACATATCCGTTCACTTCTGGATTGGATTGGGACTGGAAGTCCAAGCCAGAAAAATATAACTTTGTGTTTATCTGCCCCAAAAGAAGGGAAATACTGTTATTTTTCAGCACAGTTCTATAGTCAATGAGATGAAAACATATAGTACCCATTGCTCTTGTACAAACTAAATCTATGACATTTTATCAGTTAGCGATGTGGTGGGCATATTACATTGTACTCTATTTTAATGACTGTGTGTGCTGAGGAGCTTTTTAAGATTAGAAAGTAGATAGGTAATAGGGTCTGGCTATCTTTATTCCTCTCTAGAAAAAGAAAACCCAACCAATCACAGCATGAATGTCTCTACCTCAAAGCCCAGGGAAGAAGGAAAACTTGAGCACTTGTACTTGTTTGTACTAAAAATGATATAAATGTAATTCATACACAATTCATGTCTTGTTGCCACAGCTGGAAGAGTATAAATGGGTTTTGGTGTAAATGAGAAATAGGGATCTTGTAGTTTAAGAAGAGATGGTTTAAGAAAGATGATGTGGTCTTTTCTCTCATTGTTTAAAGCATTTTATAATGTGTATATCATTAAATTTTCTATTACAGCCCAGACTCTAAAAATGAATCATAAAGTTAACAATAGAGACTTAAAGCAAAATTACAGTAATTATACAGCAAGGGGAACTTGAGTCTAAACCACAGGGACTTAATTGAATTGAGGTTTTCCAGAACTCCTCAGAAGAAATCCCATAAGCAAGATTTTTTTTTTCTGAATATAAGATTATGCAAATAAGTTTTAACTAACTGGCACTGCTAGAACAGCAGCTCAGAGATGGAGCACAGGCAGGTCAAGCACAAGCAATTAGCTGGTCTGAGCCCCTGTTTGCACAGGGCTCATACTCCTCACATGAAACCAGTAGAAGCAGGCCAACATGCTTCTACCAGACAGCCTGAACACTTCTAGAAGCTGCAGAAACACGTAATAGCATGTGAGGGTTTCCAAGTTATATTTAATGTATACAGATACAATGGAATATGCTTCTAGTGTCATTCTGTTAGGCCATTTCTCTCGCAACTGAAAGTGCTAAAAATTGAAGATAAATAGCTGCAGAGGGTGCAGATCACATCTTTGAAAGAGATTTAAGATGTTGTAAAAGCAAAGAGCCCGAAGTCTTGATTTATGGTGAAACTGCAATAGACTTTACACAGGCTGCACAACTGGTTTCCAAGCAGCCCTAGGGAAGAAGTGGCTCTCCTTCTCAATAAGCAGCTATTGCAATGCCAAATGTAAAACCTAGGCATCATGGGACATAAATGCAGAATGTAGAAAGATGATGACCCAGAATGAACTTCAACAGATGGACTTGTTCCACTTAATAAAAACCAGGGAGCCATAGGAGCTGAATGACCACTTTGCAGACCTGAATATGCATCCTTTCATTGGTGTTGATATTTCTTCTCCACTTCAGAGCTGCAGGATTCTTCCTCAGCTACAGGTGACCCAAATTTTCACCTTACCCCAAGGAGAAGACAATGTTGTGCTTTACTGGAACTTCTTTTTGGTGCCCTTCTACAACGGAGTTACAATGTTGGTGGATAAGGGAAGAGCAACTGACATCATCTACCTGGACTTGTGCAAGGCATTTGGCACTGTCCCGCATGACATCCTGCTCTCTAAATTGGGGAGACATGGATTTGAGAGATGGACCACTCAGTGGATAAGGAACTGGCTGGACAGTCACACTCAAAGAGTTATGGTCAATGGCTTGATGTCCAAGTGGCAAGCAGTGACATGGCATTCCTCAGGGGTCGGTACTGGGACTGGTACTGTTTAACATCTTTGTTGGTGACATGGACAGTGTGACTGAGTGCACCCTCAGCAAGTTGCAGATGACACCAAGCTGTGTGGAGCGCTTGACACGCTGGAGGGAAGGGATGTCATCCAGAGGGATCTGGACAGACTTGAGATATGGGTCCATGCCAACCTCAAGAAGTTCAACAAGGCCAAGTGCAAGGTCCTGCACGTGGGTCGGGGCAATCCCAAGCAGAAATAGAGACTAGGCGGAGAATGGATTGAGAGCAGCCCTACCAAGAAGGACTTGGGTGTGTTGGTTGATGAGAAGCTCAACATGAGCTGGTAATGTGTGCTCACAGCCCAGAAAGCCAACCATATCCTGGGCTGCATCAAAAGAATTGTGGCCAACAGGTCGAGGGAGGGGATTCTGCCCCTCTACTCTGCTCTGGTGAGACCCCACCTGGAGTACTGTGTCCAGCAAGAAGGACATGGACCTGTTGGAGCGAGTCCAGAGGAGGGCCACGAAGATGATGAGAGGGCTGGAGCACCTCTCCTATGAGGACAGGCTGAGAAAGCTGGGGTTGTTCAGCCTGGAGAAGAGAAGGCTCCAGGGAGACCTTATTGCAGCCTTCTAGTACTTAAAGGAGGCCTACAGGAAAGATGGGGAAGAACTCTTTATCAGGGAGTGTAGCGATAGCATGAGGGGTAACAGTTTTAAACTAGAAGAGGATGGATTTAGAATAGATGTTAGGAAGAAATTCTTTACTGTGAGGGTGGTGAGACACTGGAACAGGTTGCCCAGAGAAGCTGTCGATGTCCCATGCCTGGAAGTGTTCAAGGCCAGGTTGGATGAGGCTTTAAGCAACCAGGTCTAGTGTGAGGTGTCCCTGCCTATGGCAGGGGGGGTTGGAACTAGATGATCTTTAAGGTCCCTTCCAACCCAAACCATTCTATCATTCTTCTCTGAGGGTGAAACTTATTCCTACAAGGATTTGCTGATTGGGATTCAAGCAATAGCAACAAACTGGTAGGGAATAAGATGGTGAGAGAAGGGCAGTATTCACTGCAAAATGTAACACAAACAGCAGACAAATATTTTTCAGGCCTAGGCAGTCACTAGAAGTCATGAATCTAATTTTTTTTATCTCCAGACTTCAGAAAGCAGATCTTCCTCTGAAAATAGCTGAAGGGGTTGGACTTTGGGTTTTCTCTCCCAGGATGAATGGTAAAGCAACACATTAGGAGGCAGTGTTATTATTTGCTTTTCTCTCTTGCAGAGCCTTTTCCTATTACATTTTTCTTCTAAAATCTGAACATACTTTCTGCTACACTCCTGAAAGGATCTGAATTGATGTCCGTCCCTGCTCTGCAGGGATGTACCTGGCAGCTCACAGGTACAGCTGGCTGCCTGTGCTGCCTGTTGATAGGCATTGGGATCTCTCTGATCACTGAAGCTATGATTGCCTGTGATTCTGCCAACACGCAGAGGCACCAAGCGTTAGCCACCAAAACATGTCAAGGTCACAACATCATTCCTTCCCTGTGCCCTTTGGGCCCCTGTGCCCCATCTCCTACCTGTGTCTCTGTGAGGCTCATAAACAAGGCACACGTGGGCACAGGTGGGCATCCAAAACTACATCCACTGCAGATGCCGCAACCAAAATTTTACATGATAATCTAAATTCCACTTGAATCCCAATTACAAAATGAATCCTCTGAACTTGCTTAAAAATAGATTAACAGTAGCAGATCTCTCAAATGGCCTCTCTGTATACGAGAAACAGTGCTCAAATTTTCTAAGTTTTTTGTATATAAAGGTATTTTTGAGGATCTGTTTATGACAAGAAGTACTTGATCTAAATAGCTACTGGCCTGAACGGAGAGACTCTTTTTGCTTTCAGCAGTCTTTCCATCAGACCCGTGGAGACACACTTATTCAACAGTTTATTCAGAGTAATCTGAATGTTACCTCTGAGAACAGCTGTTGCGTTTGACCATGTACTATCAATCATGGAGATATAAACTGTAGAACAGACTGACACCTACCGTGCCTTTTATGTTTTTTTGCAAAGCCCATCATTCCTCTAAAGAATACACCAGCCAGGGAGCCTGAATGGGACAAGCTCAGCATCAGCTCTTGGGCTGAAATCATTGCTGCTGCTCTCAACTGGGCACAGGTGGAAAGCAGTAATTAACTTGATTAGCCACTCAACTGAGGAATGGGGCTATTTATGTCAGGGTACCTAACTAATGATAAAAGACTTTGTGTCCTCATTGTCTCAGAAAATTCTCTACATTCAGATGACATGGAGTGGCCAAAAGACTATCTAGCACCATGGATTATGACTCCGGTCCACTGTGACAGGAGTCTTTTCTCTGTTTCTCTCCTCCCCTCCCTTACCACTAATGCTAGACTGCTTTGTATCACACATTCATCGCTGGTTACTTCTCCGTTGCATCCCATATTGAGCATTCCCTACTGCTCTGACCTGTCTTAATGCACAAAAATAACTAACTGCTGGTTGGTTTGCTGTGGTTTAGAGTAGCTGCTGGGCAGAGATCCACCATAATGCTAAGGAGCAGTTAAAGATCGATGAGTAAGTGGACCAAAAAAACCTTCCCTATGAAATGCACAGAAAGCATACGACAAAGTGAGGGTGTAAATGGAGAGTATTTTTTTTTTCACTTTGTTTTCACTCAGGCAAACCCATTGAGATATTTGGAGTAGCAGCTTTTAGCCTAACATCAAATGCCATCTTTCTTTATTCATCTGATTTCATATAAAAAAAATCACTGTGAGCTTTCATAATAGGAATTTATCTCTTGACAACAGGAAGCAGCCCCCGACTACCACCTGCAACATTCAGATTTTTGCATTAAAAAAGCTTTCCCTAGATAGAAAACACAGCAGATCACAGATACACTTTTCTGTGGCATTTAACTCTTATTAAACTCCTGAATAATAGTTCTGCCCAGTAATTTGCAATGAATTTGTGAAGGATGCTCTGTGAATGCGACCTATTATTGGTGCTTCACTGCAAATGGACAGTCACCCTTATTCCAGCTAATCTTTGATGCACAGAATATTCACATGCAGTTTGTGTTGGGGAAATCTCCCCTGTTTCTTTAATTTCAATTATTTATTCTCCTCCTTCCAAAGTGAACAGTAACCGTCCGGGTTTGTGGCATTTCTGGAAACAATTGAAAACTGCCTTGTTTTGCTGTCAGCCTTCAGACTTCCAGAGGGAGGTGTTACCCACTCCATGGCCTTTTCTTCACTAATGGGTAGAGCAGCACTTTGTATTTTGCACAGGCGGAGCAGAATAATAGCCTGTGGGAGAAGGAACAATTTGGTAAAAACTGCGTGAAACAACTGTGCAAAGCTGTTGCTATTACAATAGGTTTCTTTAGGAGAAACTTGAAATTTCTTGAGCAAAGATGGGTCAGACTATCTTCCTGTGCAGCAAAGGTACATCATATTTCTGCCTTATGCACCAACTTCATTATTAAGACAGGGAAATCGGAGCGTGAATTGGAAACTTTTAGAAGTACTTTAGTCAGCTGCATTGTCCTCAGCCATGCAAGGGCAAAAGTAGAGAGTTGGGCATTTTTCCTTAAAATGCCTTCCCACCACCATGCACCATCCTCATTATCTTCATCAGTGTGGCCATTAGTTGTCTGAAAGCAAGCATGAGATCCTGAAAGTAGGAAGTACTAGCAATGTCTTATGCATTTCTCTTGTCGCTTTGACCACAATAGCAAACCTGTAACATCTTTGAACTCTCTTCTCTAAAAGTATTTTTGCCAGTACTGGCCTCTGAATGGGATAGGGAGCAGAAAGTGAATCTGGTGAAAAACAAATGTTCAAGGAACCTTCTTTAAATGTTTGCTTGGTGTCACTAGAAACTACCTCTTAAAATTTTGGGGGGAAATGCATAGAATGGAGAAGACAATTTCAAAACGCATAGCAAAAAATTGTTTGTGGAGAACTCCTCTTCTGTCCCTTTTGAAGCCAGCAGATAGTGTGTGTGTGGGGGTGTTCCTGAACATGTTACCGTGCCCAGCACAGAATCAACAGTTACGCTACAATGTGCTGCACTTTGGGCTTTCGGTGATGGATTTGTCTGGCAAATAAATTTCTGTTTCCAATATGTTGAGTTAATAGGCGACCTGACACTCTCTGTCCAGATGTTCCTGTTGAAATGGGTAATTTGCATTTGGAATGGCAAACTTTCCTCCCATCTAATTAATATTAAATTGTAATCATTTACCTGTTTAGCTGACAGCAGCTATCTTTGCAATCTGTTGCAACAAGGAGTCAAAACGTCATTCTTTTCGGCCAGGCTGTCTCAAAACAGTGAACATGTCAGGCTGGAAACTTACTTATAAAGCAGAACGTGTTCAAAATCTGCAAATGTAAAGATGCACATGGGCAGCTACAACAGCTGTAGCTAATTCCCTCTTGTTTTTCAGGGACTAACAAAAGCAAAAGTAGCTTAATGGCAAAAGTAACTGAAAGTGATAAATGTCAGCAGCTTCAGCTCTTACATCATAATCCACAGGGGCCAAGCGAGAGGGTGCCTGAAGGCTGGCTGACACCTGGCACAACCACATAGCCCTGTGGGATGTCACTATAATTTACCGTTAGAATTCATCAATATTTCTGTCTCCCTAGAACGTGTTTCCAAGCAGAAAATCTTCAGACAAGTCTTGCTGAAATCATTCTTTTCTAGGGGTTCACAGATAGCACAGACCATAATATTCTGAAGTTTAAATCTACATGGACCCATCAACTCTTTCATTTATTCTGGTTCCATGTGTGTCGCCTCTTATCCATGGTTAAATTAATTCTTTGTCTAAAGCTTGTCTGTCATTTTTAAAGCTGTATTTTGCTCACCAATACTAAAAAGAGATGAACAAATTGAACAGGGATGAATAGTTAGGAAAATGGAGAATTTATTTTAAAACCGGTTTAAAAAAGGACAGTTTGGGCAACCTGGAAAAATGATGACTGAGTGGGAGATGCTTACATTTGGGGGTTAATAATAGGGAGTAGTACAAAGTCAAAGAACTGTGATCTGGGAATAAATCTTTCTAAACTGAACATTAGAAGAAGGATTCTAACAGCAAGGGAAATTCTGTAAAGAGGTCCCAGACAGTCATGGAGATGAGGAACTTGAATTATTACAGTGGAAGTGATTAAATCATGGAAACTTGGAGTGTGATTTGTTCAAGGGGAGATTGTAGGATAGGAGACGGATGAGATAGAAGCTTGAAATTAAACTGTGTGATATCAGGATAAGATAATTTTTTTGGCTTCCCAAAAAAGGGATGAAAGGAGACAGTTCATGGTGAGTTTGTTATGCTCTGTTCATAACAGTAATTAGTTCACTGCGTACTTGCTGGGGTCTACTGTTGCCTGCAGGCAACGGGAAGAAATATTATTTTCTTTCTTGATGTCTAACTTTCCTTTTGGGAGGCAGAGAAAATTGCTTTTCTTCTGAAATATCAGAGATTAACTATAGCTGGAAAAGGTCCCCTGGGCAGAGTAGTTTGGTGCATCAGTGACAGCCAGAAGCTTTTCAATGCCCTGTTAGGGGTGTCTCACTCACATGTTCCTGGTTAAACTGATGTCTCAGCTTGAGGTTGGAAAAAACTTTCCTCTAACCAAAATGAGAGGGACCTTAGGTTTTTTTGCTTTCCGCTGTGCACAGGGCATGATTTGCTTTCTGAGATTCTCTGCCATTTACAGCTATCATGCAGCTGCAGAGACCTGGGATATCGCTGATTACCCTGTTCTTTCCCTGGGGCAGAGTGTAGTAGGCTTTGGGTCTCAGGTTTGTTGTAGGGGTGGAGAAACAATCTGTGCTTTATGGTAGACAGAGGTTGGGAATAGTTCGTATGGGCCTCTCGAAAGTTACTGGCTATTGCATGGTAACTTGTAGCTGTGTGGATGGGTGTCAGGGTCCTTGATGGTCTCACCCAGGTCGGTGGTCCAAAGTTATTCACCTGCACGAGTTCATTCAGGATGAGCATTTCAGATCAGAACTTAGACAAGTAACATACAACTTTAGAGTGGTGATGAATTCAATCAATCATGCACAGATCCTGCAAATACTTTTATTTGGGTTTTGTACAGAAAAAGGCCTTGTCTACTTTTTCCTTTGTAGCAAAATGGGACCTTGATCAGACAGGTACAGGACAAAGAGTAGGAGTCTTCATGGTCTCCTGATGAGGAAAGGTGGTGGGTTTGTGGTGTTTTGGGCTTTTTGTGTTTGGTTTATTGCATTTTTTTCTTTCAGTCTTTCACAAAGTTTTCTCCCGAAATCACAGTTCTAACATTTTCTCCTTGTCATTAAAAATCATTATCCTCTCTTTGATGGATCTAATAATAGCAAGCAAATAATAAGGGAAGTGGATATCTTTCTGCTTTTCCAGCTGGTTTGCAATACCAAATATAAATTCTCTTGTACAAGAAGAATATTTGGGTTCATGTCTCTTTTCCACTGACCATGACATTAAATTTGCAGGGAATGAATACTTTCAGCTTACTTTTGCATCCTTGATGTAGGAGATAAAATTAAAGCAAAACAGAATGCATGACTAATTTGCCACATGCAAAGTCCTTTCTCTCCTATGACTTACCAAAAAGTTGATGCCACCCACAACAAGGAAACAAAAAACTGGCCGTATTTTCAGCTTAAGATAGGCACACCCAGACTTACATTTTAGTATGGCTGAATTGCCATGTTCTCTCCTTTAACTATGTGGGAATGAAAGGTGACTATTCCTGAATAGTGAGATTCCTCATTGAATGCCCAAAGTCTGAGCTCTTGGCTGTCAGTTTTCATCAGCTCCCTGTATCTTCTACCTAAACAGTATAAACTATTCAGGGGAAAAAATATCACTTCTTTTGTGTTTCTGGTGGGTCAGGTATGATCAGGAGTGACCCCAGTGGGATTTTTTTCCATGAACATAATCTCACCCTTCCTTTTAGGCCAGAGCACAAACATTCTCCATTTCAAAATTCAAAGCATTCATGGGTGGTGGTTGGATTCTCTGCCTACATCTTTTCTCTGTGTGATAGTAAGAAGGTAGGTCTGCATATACTCATAGGTCCTAATGGGCCTTGACACTCAAAAATACAGAAATCTAACAGCATATTTTACAGTGCCCTGTAGTTGAGATAAACTCACAGTGATCTAACAAATTAAAAAAAAATAAAAAAAACCCAGTTATAATTAACTCTTATTTTAAATGTAACCAGCATGACATTTTCACTTAAATAAATCTCATGAGACAGAATGTGTTATGTTGAATTAGCACCTTTACAGGCTATGTGCTTTTTAAAGCAAGTACATAAATTAACAATATTCCAAAGGACCAAATTCTGCCTTTCTTGAATGCACAGTCTGAAACCCTATTTTCCCAGGTTTCCATGCTGCAGGTGATTTTATTTTACTATTTTTGTTTCAGTCTGAGAGGGGTTGATTTTCATATCGCTTGTCCATGAAATGAACATTCATTTCAGTGAGTCACCCAATTTCTGTGGCTGTCTTCGCAGGCTCTTACTTTTGCTGATGTCCACTGCCTCTATCATAAGCATCCTCCAAGGGTCAGGCTTTGTGACTTCCAGGCTGCAAGGCCATCGGTGGCTTGAAAATTTGTCATGAACAAGATGAGAATTATGTCAGCTCATCTGGTTGCCATATCTGTTATCTCTAGATCTTGGGGTAGTGTGTCCTAATACCTGGGCATGTGTGGATGGATATGACAAAGACTCATAAGGCAAGGGAGGAATGGTTTAAAAGCCAGAAAAAAACATTTGTGGTTACTATGGAAACACAACTCTCTTGGGCCTTCTGCATACCAACACAAAGTTTCTTTCTGAGATCTTTGCAGATCTGGTCTTCTTTCCTTGCTATTGTAAGGCAGGAGTGGTTTCATTCACAGTATATAACAATTTAGCTGACACCATTAACAATGTTTTCCACAGTCCATCTTCTATTGATACTGTTAATACACGCTGTTTGCAACCTGAGTGATGTTGATTTTAAGGAGGCGTAGGTAGGTTTCAGGGAGCGTAACAAAAAACTCATATGATGCAAGGGTATGTCAGGTATGTGAAACTGTCTGTTTCTGGTAGTTTATGGATTATTATTCTGTTTTCTTTACAAAGCATTTTGAATTTTAAAGGTTAAATACACAGAAAGAAAAAAAAATAGTCTATCATTATTTTATTATTTTATTCATTAGCAAAGAAACTAGAACCAGCACTTTGCTATGAGATTTAAAAGTCTGTTAAACTCGCTTAGCCATTCTCTGTCATCTTTTCTGCTTTTGATGTTAATCACAGGCAGCTAGAACCAGAAGATAATAAAGAATTAAAAGATTAGAGATATGGAAAGTTTACACATTAAAAGCAAATTCAAAGAGCAAAGAAACCACAATGAGTGAGATAATGAGAGCGAGGAATATAATTCCTCTTCAACTAGTGAGATAGAAAAATATCCCCGTGGCACTTCTACACAGGAGGAGACAGTGCTGCTTACCTCTGGAGCGACAAAAGTAGCATCTAAGCTATAATGAAGACTTAAGAAATTAAGCTAAACTATTCTGGACAAAACTTAGTGATCTTCTCCACAGTCTCTTGTGGGGTGAGTGTTTACTGGGAAGAAAAAGAGACTTAAAGGTTCCAAAACAAGTGGCAAACTAGCGCAGCACCCAAAGATCTTGAGTATGAACAACTTCCACTGCTAAAATCTGGGGTGCTGGAGTCCTCTGAACCTTTAGCTGTACTAAGGTTAATATACCTAAATATATACCTGTAAATGGATGAACTGTGAGTAAAAGGAAGGAGTTCAGGGTGACCAGTTCAGATGTAGATGACAAAAGAGTGACTTAGATGCTAAAGTATTATTTTCTGCTTCTAAAAGCGCTGTGGGATCCCATGTGGCTTCCTGCCACATCCCCAGAAAGGCATTGGTCTCCTGTGCATTTGGCACCATAGCTGCCAGCCTGAAAACACAAGTGTGAAGGTGAGGATCCTTCCCTGTGTGTCAGGCATCAGAGAGCATAATCACATCTAACACACACTTTGGGTCACTTTCTGAAGACTTTTTTCAGCAGCTGTACAAACTAGTAAAAGGTCAATAAAATCAACAAAAATATTAATTGTCTGATAGTGACTTGTAAAATAATTTTTGAGTAAGGACTTGGGTGAGTATTGAAATAAATCTTTTGAGCAAAACCAATATGTTTTTTAATCTGCCTCTTTCATTTCTCCCCTTTTTCCATACACTGAGCTTGGTTAACAAAGACAGTCCTGCAGAGCTTTCGTTTCAGGCTTCTGGTTCATATGTTGGATCTATTACATTGTAGTGGCAACAAATCATGTCCAATCAACCTTCGAAATGTGCCTCTCTTTCTAAACACTGTTATCACTGGGAGAAAACAGAGGTAGACAAAAAGATCATAGACCATCTTGTTCTTGATGGAAGGGCCAAGAAGGTGGCATTTGTGTTGTTCAGTCATGAAGTTGCCAGTTGAGTGACCGATGATCATGCCTGCTCCCTTGCTGTTTAGCAAAGAGTAGTATTTTCTGTAGCGAAGGCAATTATGTTTCTCTTCTGTGTAAAAGGATGCTTTTGAGTCTGATAAGTTCTGGAAAAATATGTGGAATAAAACTTTAAAAAACATCTACTCGCTGTTACTGTTATTTCTACTTGGCAATTTTCCACTTCATAAACAGACAAGTCTTTCCAAAAGAATAGCTATTGAACAATAGCAGCGTTGTTTTTCATTTCCACCACATATAATGCAGTGATCTTACTGTGAAAGTTTGAGTGCTGTATTCCATTAGCAATCATCTGTACCATCCAGACTATGCAATAACTTCTGTTGTTGCTGCTGAGTGACATTTTTAATCTCAATTTCAAGCCAGAAATAACATTTTGGGAGCCTCTTGAGTACATAAAGAATTTCTGGTACAAGTGTCAGAGAAAATAGACTTAATCAGCAGAAATGATTTGCAGAGGTCTGTGAGTCTATAAAATAATGACAATTTTATTGCAGTCATTGTTTAAACTTCAGAAGTACAAAGCTGGCCTGCCAGTAATACTCAAAATTTGATGCCCCTACGAAGATTTGAACGTTTCTGCAACATTTAAGAGATTTCACTAACCTTCTGTGTTTTCTTCATTTAGTAAGCTGTACTCTTACCACAGTACTAATGAACATGTATTTTAAAGTCTCCTTGACTAAACTGGATTTCAAGGTATCATAAATCTTTCAGAACTGAATTATTGCCAGTCTATTTTGAGAATTGCCAAATACTTTAAAATACCTTCCAGGACAGTATCAGTCCCTACTGTAGCCATTTGTTCTCGAAGAGCTATACCCAGAAGAAAACAAACAAACAAACAAACAAACAAACAAACAAACACAAAACCAAAAAAAACCTAGAAAAAACATTGCTAATCTTCCAGGAAAGAGAAAAAAAAACCACCACCAAAACTAAACAAACTAAACAAAACACAACAAAACCAAAAAAACCCAAACCTAGAAAAAACCTAAAGAAAAAGAAAGAAAAGAACAACAAGGTATGACCTCAGAAAATCCAGAAGGTCAGCGTATAGTTTAGATACAGTCCGACCATGGTGATGTCCATCACCAGTGCATATTCATTGACTTACATCTGCATAGTTGCAAAGGCAAATTCATGAATAGTACCAGGATGACACATTAAGACTTATCAGTAGATGAACATCATTTCTCAATTAGTGCAAACTGGATGCACCAAATCTCCTCTTTCTCTGTGCACATAGAAAACATCAACTGAGTATGGTTACTGTGGTATCTTCTTGTCATTGGAAGGAGAATATTAAACTTTTATTTCTTATGCCGAAATTATTTTCTTATTTTGGATGATATAAACAGCTATTTGAGATCTGATTCAAAGACAAGACACAATCAGTAGGTTTTCTTCCTTGGAGATCCTAGTGAGGGGACTAATTAGGCTATGTGCTTTGAAATATTTTTTGTGTATTCTCCAGAATCCACTGAAATTGCCATTAGCAGCTCTGCTAACCACGGGATGGAGACTGCATGTGTCAAATGACTTTCAAATGACTTTTATTTAGGAGAATGATTTTTGATTTTGTTATTACTTTTTAATCATGTAAATATGGAAGGAAGATGCATCTGATTTTAGAAAGAAATTTTTACAGTGAGAATCAGATTCTCAGAGGTCTTTATCCATCATATGAGATTAGAAGTACCTAACCAGCTCCCAGTTCTGGATATCAAGCTGGGTTCCTGTTTTTCACCTTTTGGTGTATTTGAATGTCCAGTTCTTAGAAGGTCTAACTCTTTTGACCTTTAATGAAAAACCCTTGCTCAGCAAAGATGTTCAGAGGTCTCATTCACATTCAAATCATCAAATGAAGTGAATGCAGCTAAAACTTCTGCATCAGTCTGTATCCAAGATTTTGGGTTTTAGGGTTTTTTTAACTGATAATAACATGGAAAGATTATTGAGAGAAATGCAATGTGTAGAGTAACACTTGGACAGTTAACCTTTCTCGCCATTCTTAGAGACTCCAAAGTTTATCGGTACTTCCAAACGCTGGCTGGTTTATGCAACTTTTTTTTTTTTTTTTTTTTTGAAAGGGGTCCATAATCTACAGAAAAAAACCTCCTGTTTTTGTTTTTGTTTTTCACACAGTGGATATTCCCTTCAGGGGAAAACCAGCTTTTGCTGAAAGAAAGAATAACTAGGGTTCGGAGACATGAATACTGAAAATGCACAAGAGATGTTTAATATGAGATTCCATAGCAGATACACATTTGTAAAGCAGTAATTACTTACATTTCTGTGTAAAGACAAACATGGAAGAGACATAATGAGTTCGAGGGTTTTTCAGTGACAGTTTCTAAAAATAATATAGGAGTCATAAACACAACCTACAAGCAGCCTTCTTCATCTGTCTGACAATTTGCAAACTCCCAAGGGATTTCTGATGATGTTATGCCCCAAGCTGTTGATCATCATCCTGGTATGAATCAGATCAGCTCATTAGAAAAGGCCCATAATCCAGGGGGGGGCACCAAAATGTAGGATATGATCATTAATTTTGACAGAAATATGGAATTTACATCTAAGTTGTTAAGATGATGTCAACAAAACCTCCTTCCATCTGAAGCAGGGGAACAGGAGGGGAGAGGGTTGTTTGATTTTTTGTCAAGATATTTGCTGAAAATGGCAGTTTTAGAATCACAGAGAATAAACACGAATTCTAGTCAAATTGGGCAGAGAATTCTGACCAAAATAAAACATATTTCTTTAAAAAAAAAATTTATTTCTACATATTTTGGTATAAACAGTTTGACTTTTCATTTTGAAACAGCATGTATTTTTACAATGCAGCTTGTCTTTAAAGTATATTAGAAAAGCTTAAAAATTAAGATATCCTTTAAGTTTGTCCACAATTGATTGCTTGGGAGGATTTTTTTTTTAAAAAGAGGAAAAGCAAGAACATTTAATTTCGAAGCAATAGGTTTTTTAATTTTTTTTTCTTCTCAGCTTCTTCAGTTCACCTAACAAATCGACGTCTTACTCATGAATATCGTGAGCTGCACTGGGGAATGTTACATGCTTCCACCTCAATTACTCATTTTCAGGAAGGTGATACACACGTGGACTAATTCAGATGAAGGCAAGTATAGTGCTTTTAGCAGATTATTCCTGATTTACAGTAGTTTATAGAGAGATAACAGTCATGTTTTGTTCTGGTTTGTTTTGGTTTGTTTTGTTTTTAATACAGTTCATTTAGGTAAAATTAAGTTGCTATCATGGCTAAAAATGGGAGGGAAACTGTAAATCAGCAGAGCTGAACACATAGCCGTGAATCTTGAGCTAAAGTTTCTAATCATAGGTTATGAATGATGCTTAGTATTTATAGAATTAAATGGAATTTAGGTGCCAAACAGCTATTCTTTTCTCCCTCCTGGTGTAATAGACTCCTATTTTTCTCTCATCAGAGCAGAGAGAGGAACTGATAATATGTCAGTGGTTAATGAAAAGGTCTTGATAATGAATAATTTACTATTCTTGGCGATGTTTATGAAAATTAAATCTCACCAAGGCTATAACTACAGCAGCTCGAGTGAAACAGAAAATACACTGGTGTAAGTAGTTTCAAAATTTGGCTCAGAGCAATGAGAACTGTCTGGATGACAGTTTGTTTTAACATAGCTGAAGGCTGTCATTTGTGTTTGTACTGAATATAATTGAGCTAAACAGCAAATTGCACTTAGCATGATGACAGAGAGATGGACAAGACAACAACTCCATCACGGGGAAGGTAAAACATGCTTAAGAATTCACAAGTTCACACTCAAGATTTCAAAAAATACCTAGTGATTTTGGAAGTCTTCCACTTCTAGGAAAAGTAGTTCCAGGAAAAGTCAAGTTACCCTTCACTTTTCAGGAAAAGTAGACCCTTGAGGGTCAGGTGTGTTCAAGATGTGTTAAACTGGAACTCCACTTAGGTGCTGAAACTAGCCATATGCTTTTGGAATTGCTTCTCTTGGACAGAAGTGGGTCAAAGAACATCCCCACCTGCCTGCTAGCCAACAGGGCAGATACGTCTTGGCACTGATAGCTATTGCTGTGTGCCTGCCCAGAAGTGGGAGACTGCAAATCTGTGAAGCCCAAAGAAGCAGAGAGGTGGTGATGGAGAAAGGGAGAAGAAGCCCAGGTGTCGCCTGGCGTTGCAGGTAGTGCCATCAGCAGGCAGTGAATGCTAGGAGTCAGTTCAGAGCTCAGCGACTCGCTGTGGGCACTGGAGAAGGTAATTCTCCACTGCTCCCGACTCAGTCTCAGTCTGGGTATACGCACGTCAAGAAACCACAGCCCAGCAACAAGCACTAATAATGCCGCTTCCTGATCCAACCAGAGGTGGGTGATGGCAAGTGGGACAGCATTCAGCAAGGACCCTGCAATCACTTAAACCCCTGCTCCTGCTCTGTGAAGCAGGTAAAATGGCAGCGCTACTCCACTCAACAGGCTTTTAAAAGAACCAGCTGTCCTATTCACAGCCATTCCTCTCTTTCCCGTTGCCTGTAACTTCAGTTTGAACAACTTGCTGTTTGCTCCACAGGCATCTGATCCCTCCCTGCTTCCACAGAGCTGATGCTGTAACCATGATTGCAGGCAACCTGCCGTGGTCCTTCTCACCAGCTTCTGCATTGCAATGAATTTTAGTATTTTTTTTCTCTGCTGAAACAACAGTCCTCACCAATTTGACTTTAGGTCTTTGCCATTAGTTCTCCACCTAACTTTTTTGTTTTCCTTAAGATCCTTTCCTTTGCACGAGTGTGTTGAAAGTTGGGGGTGCAGGACCGCAGGAGGTGAGTGAAGGGCATTGTGTGAAAGTGACAGCTCCAAGGCTTTCCTGATGTTGTGCAGCTGTACGTGCCATCTAAAAGGAGAAGGGTGGGAACAATCACTTACAGGGATTGTTGGCCCAAAGTGGGGTCATTTACCCAGTGTGCAAGACACCAATACACACACAGAGCAGAGGTATTTATTTAAATCATTTCTGAGCAGAGATGGGTGCTAGGTGGTAATCCGCAAAGCTAGCACACCGGCCTACAAACTCTTCAGAATATCTGTAAGAAATACACACCCTTAATTATAATTGTTGGTTAGTACCTTATCTTAAGAATTTCTATTGGTTACTACATTCTCTTCTCTTGCTTTCATTTAAAGCTACAGTGTCCTTTAATTGATGTGCGCATGCTCCAGTACAGTGGGGGGAGTAGTTCTGTTCAGTCTCTAATCGAGTTGGTGGTCGCGATCTCCCACTGCTGCCTTTACCTTTCCCCCAGTTACTGCAAACCTTTGTTGACTTTAGGCCTCTTCCAGCAGCTGTCTGGGTTTCAGCCGGTTTCGGCGCCCTTTGCATAGGGGTGTTCCCTTGTTATCAATCTGCTGTTCTTCTTCAAGGGTATTTTCAGTAACAAGGCATGTATTGGTTATAAAAAGTGTCCTGTTTCACAAGGCCTTGCAACCTTTTTACAGCTTTTTGCTCCTGCTTAGTGAGAAATTCTACCTTCTAAAATACACTCTACCTTTTAAAAGTAAATTTTACCTTTTTAAAGTACATCAGGATGGCTTGGAATCTCACTACAAAGCCGAAATTATCCAATTCATGCTTCCTAATCCACGTGCACCAACATTCACTCACAGCAATTTACAGTCTCTTTCCTATTTCTCTAAAACACATTGCTGTACTATAAACCTGAATTACTTACAACTATTACTGTTCCTGCCAAAAAATAAAAAACCTCCAGCCAGATTTATTAATGCCATATGAAGCATCATAAATACTCTCAAATTAACTGTATTTCCTTACCGTGCCTGAATCATAACTATCCAGAAATGCTTTACCTTCATCCTTTTAAATTGTGTTTCCTTCCAGTCATAAGATATTTAGACTAAAAAAATCTCAGATCTGATTCATTTTCCCTTTGTAGGAATTAAAATTCACGGCATGACCTTAGAGGACTCTGAAAATTGCTTCCTGATTTCATCTTTAAACTAGCATTCTGATTTTTTTAATCTTCTGGGGCAATATCTAGAATAGTGCGACTGTTGATAACATATGAATAATATGGATGTCAATTCCATACTCTTTGGCTTGCAAAAGTAGAAGGTTTTGCTTTTTAACACAGAAAACTCCCATCTGTCACAACTGTAATAGTTGCAAGAAGGAGGGGTAAAAGCTTCCCTGTAGTGTAAGTAAAGAACAGCCTTATCTTCTGTCTCACACAGCAAGAAAACTGTTGTCTAGTCACTGAGAAGTTCTTCAGTCAAGAAAGAGCAGATGTTAGGTCTGAAATTAAGACAACTCTTTCATCCCAGATGAATATGTGGCATCTGCTTCAAGTGGAAAAGCCTGAGAGATCAGTAACAACAACACTAAAAAAGGAAAACATTTCCATCTTTTTTTTTCCCCTTTCTCACATGCACTGACACAAGCTCTGAACAATATCTCAAACAACGGACTAAGAGCTTTGACAAAATTGGATGTAATGTGGATGCTGGATGAGCTCCAATGAAACATGCTGATATCTTATAGTTAGGAGCTACAAATTCTGCCTAGTGTAACTGGTGGGGTTCATGGCAGAACTTGGGAACATCAGGTCCCTCTGCCGTTCCAGGAATGACCCAGGTTTCTCAGGAGAAGGCAAGAGACCAAGCCCAGAACTGCTAAGATGCCCCGGCAGGGGATGTTAACCCAGAATATAAACCCTGGGTTCTGATTATTTCTGTGAAGATAACTAGTGTTGTGGGTTTTTCTACCAATAGCTCTTTAAGGTAAAATATCTACAAGTTCTTCTCAGTAGAGGTAAGACCCTAAAATTCCTTCTCAGTTTGGTACCCTAGCCACTAGGAGTTTCAGCCTGTCTCCTCCCAAAGTCACACAGAGCCCTATTATCTCAACAGTTACTTGGGCTCTGGAAAATACAGTGAGCCAACTACCACTCTTTTTGGCTAGCAGAGAGAATTGTTGCACAAAAAACCCATGAACCTGAACATCACTGAGAAAGCAGATCATGTACCCATGTAAGTAAGAATATACAGAGTCAGATCTGTACAGCATGTATAAAAAGCAAGACCCGTGGGAGAATAAAAGCCCTTTAGGCACAATGTGTGAGATGGTATATTCTAGTCAGCTTAATTAGACAGGTTTTTGAACAACAAACAGAGGTGTCAGAAAGACCGTATCTGATGGTGATGGAGAACTTCAGCTTTCTTTAGGAAAATTTTTACAGCAATATAGTCAGCCACCAAGTTTTGAAATGTACCAAACCTTTCCCACCCCACCACCACTTTTTCCCCCAGAAGCTAAAGAAGTCAACTAGAAGAACGACTATTTCAGCTTTCTTTCCAGCTAATTAGGAGGAACTGACTGAGGACCCAAAGGTAAATGGTAATTTGGAAGAAAATGACTGTGGAGAATAACGTTGACCACTCTAAGGAATGGATGAAAAGGATAAGTAGAGTAAGGCTAGGAAGGAACTTCTTCACTTGGTAGGCAAGGAGGTAGGTAGGATCTCTGGGGCTGATAGCCCAATCCAAAGCAGGTGGGTGATCTGTTATAGGTTGTATCACACACTGAGAAGTAAACTTCTCTAATGCAAAGAATGGGTAGGAAGCAAAGCATAGTGAGAGGTGGCTATGGCTGAATGAAAAGCCCTTACAACATTTGAAAATAACAGCATTAAAAAATTGTACAAAATCTAAAAATAAGACCAGGTGACTAAGGATGAACATAAATGGATAGTACATTGTGAAAAGAAAAAAAAATGGAAAAATATACAAAATAAGTTGTCCTTAGTGAGGGAAAGAAAAATCTGTATAAATACTTTGGAAGCAAGAGAAAAAACAAAACAAAACAAAACAAACAAACAAAAAAAACCAAAAAACCCAAGGAAAATAGAAATTAATTGCCAGACAGGAAAGAAAATCCTGGCAAAAGGCTAGTGATACACAGAAGGCAACAGCGGTGTTTGCTTTCTCTGTAAGGTCTCATTATAAAGCTGACATATGACCCAAAGTCAGAATGAGGTTCAACAAAGATAGAGTGAAGAAACAGAGAAAAAGCATTTAAGGAATATCTAAGGAAGACTGGTACAAACAACTCAGCAGTCCAGCTAAAATGCGCTCTGCGGTACTTACGGGAGTCGCTGGCTAGTCACCACATCATTTGTTGGTTTCTTTGGTACCACATGAGGGACGGGTGGTAGTGAGAACTGAAGAGAGGCAAACATCTGATCCATCTTTAAAAAGAGAGAAGGATCTCACAGAGAAGTTCAGGCGACTCAGTCTCACTGGGGCTGTCGGAATGAGATTCTAACACATCGCTATTACCTAAACATTAATAATAATAATGTGGTAAGAACCAGCCAGCACGGAGTTTTCAAAACAAATCAAATCAAACCAAACCATTCTAATTTGTTGTTGTGGGAGGAAGGCGAAGGAGGCACAGATAGTCTGGATAATTTGCACTGCAGATAACTTTTAAACTGGAATTTTTAAGGGTTTGACACTGTCTCCCTTTATACTCCCATAAAACAGCCAGGGAAAAAAGCTCTAGATAAAATCATTAGATTTGCACAAATGATTGGTAAGAAACATTTGTAGAGTACTTTACTGGGAGGTTACAGCAAACTGAAAGGGTATGTTACTCCATTTGTTTCTCTGTGTGACATTTTTATTAATAAGTGCTGGAATCAAGCACGTAGCGATGAAATTTTGGGATGACCTCCCAATGAAATGAAGCTTAACCTGTGCACAACACCTTGGGGTAAGGGGTAAATAGTGCCCTTGACTCACTGTCTGTGAGACCCCAGCTGTAGTACTGGGAAACCTCAGTGCAGAAAAGGAAACATAGCTACGATTTTTGAGGAAAGGTTAACAGACCTGGGCCTGTTACTTAAGGGAAAATGGAAGCAGATGCAGAGATGCAGAGCTGAATCCATCCTCCTCACTGCGCCTAAGGCAGACTGCATCTATCCTCTTTTTTCTTGAAGAATAAAATTGATAAAGATACCACTGCTTTCCCAAGATATTTATTCCAGCTCTCCATTATTTTTAACATTTTATTTTCTCTTAGCCCCCTTATCTTTAGGTTAAACCCTATTTTCCTCTCTTGTAGGCTTTTTTTAGATCTCATATCATTCCTTTTGCTCTTTGAGTTTTGTGCAACTTTGCTAAGCACGTTGCCCAGCCCTCATTATCCTCCTTAATATATGTCTTTGAAGGAACGGCCAGTTCTCTTTAACAATTTTTGTGTAAATTGGCCTCCCATAAGCCCTAATCTGTGAATTCTGTGAATGTATTGAAGTCCACTCTCCTGCACTGTATTGTTTTATCTCTTTTTATTGTTCCTTCTTTATCATCTAAGGGTTGTGAAACCTGTCATTTCACTGACTCTCTTAATCTTTCCATTCTTCGATCCTTATTCCTTCTTTATTAGAAGTAGATCTGGTAAAGCCTCTAACTATTTGCTATTTTAAGTTTCCCTACTGAAAAAAACAACTTCGCAGTGCATTCCAACGATCGGACAGGTTGACCTGTTTTTTCAGAAGTCCTCTAGGGAGTGAAAGTTTGGGTTTTTTAATCAGACTGGTTTGGATAACCTCACCAGTTTCTCTGGGTTTCACAGTTTGATGTCCTGTACACCATTCCCTCTATGACAGCCACAATGTTCTCCTTCTTTCTTAATTACTCATTTTCAGCAGTTCTAACCCGCTACATTTCTATTCTGTACTTACATATACTTCTGTATATATATATATATAAAGATATAATCAGAACATAAGAATATGTGGCTCCTCAAACAGGTAAAGATGTGGAAATCTTTGCCACAAGCTTCAGCTTGGATGACAGTGGTTGTATAGAAACTGAATGTCTCCATTTTTCCTCAGTTTCTAGGTTGTCAGTCAGAGCACCGTCTTCTTTTATTTACCCTTTGAACTTTTCATATCTACACGTATCTACAGTACTACATATCTACACTTTTCATATCAACACATCCTATTTGGAAATTCTTCTCCAAGTTTTAGCAAGCCAGAGCTGCCCTTCCTTTCTTTCTGTCTTTCATCCACATGACATATTTCATTTTAATTAAAAGGTTAACAGGTAATCATCTGGGGACTGAAGAAGCAGAAGTGTCAGCCATCTTGCAGTATAAGGAGGACAATGATAAATAATTCTATGCGTTCAGTAAAGGAGAACAAGAAGTATTTGGATCACTTTTTCAGCAAGAGACATAATACATACTAGAAAAAGTTTCCAACTCTAAGACAGATGAAACGTAGGGATTAATATTTTGTAATATGCTTCATTAAGAGGTTTAAAAAAATGGGTGAGATAAACATCTGTTGGCAGTCATCTAGATCTATTGGAAAGATTAGTATTGTTGTGATATATGAATGCAGAGCTGCACAAAGTTCTTGGAGACCATTCCAAAGTGCTGTAAATATACACACATGTACATCACTTCATGTCATGCCATCTCAAAAAGTAAGTAGGCTGCCTAAAAGCAGAAGAAGTTGCCTCTTCAGCATAAAAAATATTGAAGGAAAAAAGAACCTTTTAACATTCAAAAGAGATTTCACTGTTGTGATAAAGAGATTTCACAAAGGGTAATAAAGAAAATGTGAAATGTCAATACACCAAATAAAATGTTCCTTAGACTATTCACAAGATCCTGATTGAGTTTGAGCTCATTATATAAACAGTACCTTCAGCAGAAGGCAGAAGTCTGCACAGAAATTCTAAGTAAAAGAACATTCTGCTGTTATTAATAACTCTAGAGGGCAAGATCAGCATTGTACTTGAACATAAAATTCAAAGCTCTCAAAGTTTATGGTTAAAGAATAATGGCTGAAAAAGTATTTCTTTGGCTTAGTCAGTATTTAGATTTCAATATATTGGGAAAAGAAGTTCTAAGACCTGAAAAAAAGAAGTTGAAAGACTGTTGTGGATATATGGCAAGGCTAGAAATAGAGCTTATCTGCTCTTCTCTTGTACTTTCCCATCGGCACAGGTAGCAAATATATATCAGTGTATGATGGTAGGAGCAGCAAATGACTTGTCAGGTTACATGACGCCCTTTTTATCCTCACAATCTATATAGTAAGAAATAGGGAGATACCAAAATATTTGGAACTAGATGCAAAGTCAGCATGAATTGTAAAGAACAGTTCCTTTTTTTCAGCTTCTGGACTCATAAGAACTGATCTATTAGAGAAGTAGGACACTGTTAGCTGATTTGATTTGACTAAAAAAAGGCCTCATTTCCTTAGTCATTTTTCCTCAAGCCCTTTGATGCCAATCTTTACCATCAGATGGATTTTCAGATTGAAAATCATGAGTCCCGAGTATAAAATCTGACTAGCAACCAGAAAAATTAGGCTGTTAACCCTTTCTTTTTAGTAATATTTAACAATATTTGTTTGCTTTTCTTTGCTCATCTGCAAAATTAAGCTCTCTACCCTGTTATTAACAACCCTTTGCGATTTGGTATAGAAATCCTCATGAGCTGAATTACGGTTACTTGGCAGAAGTTATACCTTCAGCTAGTGGCTGTTCTCCCAGCTCTACTGAAGACATGATAATTTTCCTCTGAAACATGGTCCTTCATGACTGACATCTTTAGCTCTTTTTAATTCACATTTTCTTCCTATTTTAATGTAGTAATGTATAGGTATATATAGTATAAGCATACAAGTATATGGGAATATGGTATAGATATATGCAAGATGTAGTAATGTACTACGATACAATGATGTTCTATTTACACAATTTGGTTATAGAATATCAGCACTGACTTCAGCAGCATTAATCTAATTTTACTGCAATGTTGCAAAGGGCATGATTGAACTCGTACTTCCATAAGAATGAATCCCATCATCAGGAAGTCACTCATTAATAGGACTTTTAGGGACAGATTATGTTAATAAATAATATTAAATAAAACCATAATAACCACATGAAAAGAACTTATTTTATTATTACTTAGCTAGGGATCCTTTGGAGAATATTGAATGGGAGAAATACCATCTTATTTCCTAAGAGTTGCAAAGTATTTTAAAGTCTGTTCACACAAGTAAGGGCCAAAACACTGGGTTCTCAATGTACATTTATTTTTCTATCCAGCCTTTTGCTTTTTAGAGCCAACATTTAAATCATCTTGTTGATTACATGGAATAATGTGTGCACTAAATTGAATGTTAATGTTGTTTTCTGTGCTTGCTAGGAAGAAATGGTTCCAGACACCTGTCTCATTTTCTCTAGACACATCTGGGAAATGGTATGATTTGTGGAATTGTGCTCAGAGGGTGATAAAGAAGCCTTTGGTTAAAAGTAAACTTGAAAAAGTAAATGAAGTGGTTGTTGTCAAATCACGTAAGGTAGTTTCTGTTTTTTCAGGGGACTTTTTGTTTGTTAGGTTGGTGGCTTTTTGTAAAGAAATGAGCAAGCATCTCATTTAAAATTACTTTAATTTCTGAGAAGGTGAAGATCAACAGCAAAAGACAAAATGAGACCACCCTGGCCTTTCTATGTGACTGAGAGCTGATAATTACAAAAGTAACTCAGACATTGGAAATTGCAACAGACTCTTACCATGCATGGCAGAATTCCTGGAAAATCAAATCTGCAAGTTTGCTCCAAATAAGAATGCATCAGTTAATACCCATATACATGTATATCACACTGAGGATGCATTTACCTTCTATTCCCTTAGAATAGACGTTGAGCTGCTGGAGAAATACGTGCAAACTTGCACTACAGCTTGTGGTAGCAGTACTACTTCAGCAGGCAGTCTCTATAGCCACATATCATGTTTCTTTGGTAAGAATATGGGAATGATAAAGCATAAAAATCTCTGGTGATTGTGGATGCTCTCCAAAGCAACAGTGACATGCCGTATTCAAGCACAGCTTGTGGCTTTACCAAGAAGGTCTGAGAAGGCTTCTGGGGAGAATACCTCTTCACATGGGTGTAGGAATAGTTGAGGTGCCATCCTGAACAAAAATCAACAAATAATATGACAAAGAAAAGTATCAGGGTGAACGTGGTATTTCTTTCCTGTTTACTGAATAGCTCTGAGTAGATTGGGATCTTGAATGCACCTGTTGCTTGAAATATGAGGTATTTATGCAAAAACAATAAATATTTGCATTTGTAAATTCAGGCTATGATTTCCATTAATGAAACAAATAGCTAACTCAGAGGCCTCTTAGTCAGAATCACAGGTGGATAAAATAAAATAAAATAAAATAAAATAAAATAAAATAAAATAAAATAAAATAGAGAGTACAAGTGTTGTTACATATTTCAGTTAATATTAGTGGCATTTGCAGTAAACAGAGGAGAACCATTAACTTTAAAATGCACCTGACTTGAACTGTTCTTCCTTTCTTCCCCTTCGTCTCTGAATAGAAGACAGCTGTGTAGGTATTGAATGGAAATTTCTTTCTGGATTTCTCTCCTGCTGATGTTTTATTTATGTCATTTCATTTCTTTATATTACATCTTGCTTGAATTCACTAGTTTTATATCAAGCTGTGCCCAGTAAACTATTTGGAAATAAAGATTCCAACCTATTCCAATTCAACCTATATGATGAAAAACTGAATATTAACTGAAAGTACTTGTTCCCTCTTTGCTACTATAGCACATCTCATCACTGTCATAGATAATTTGAAGTGATCTGATGCAGTATAATAGAAGATGAACATTTCAAGGCGGATCAAGAATATCTTCACAAATTGGGTCCAAATTTGTGTAGAATGTGATCCTTACGGTGAGCATTAGCAATTAATATAGTCCTCATAAAGGGTCACAGCAGATATCATTAGTCACATTAGGCAGTATTAATTTGGATAAGACTAAGTTTATTTGATTTGATGGAAAAGTGAAAGGACATTAAATGGCATTTTAAAGGTTTTGCCAAACTAAAAGATGCTGCAAACATAAAGGACAAGAAGAAATTCCTGAAAGATTGGTGAAATAAACAGAAATCAATACAAACGATAGTCTCAAAGCAAGAGAGAGAAGGTTAGAAAGGAGTTCCAGTTAAGAAATCTCAGTGAAACAGGCTATAGGAAACGTGATGTGCCGTAATGGGCCACGGTGGTTAGGCAGGCTGACTATTGGGCGAAAAAGATAGTTTTGCAGTTTCTTTTGAGATCTGTTGAGAGACCAGATTGCTGTTCAGATGGCAGGTGTCCAACACCAGCCCTAGAAGACACCTCAGAATGTCTCATACAATCTCAGGACTCTTGTGCCGAAACAGCTCAGGTTTACTTAGAAAATAGAGAAAAATGTAAAATGTTTCCCCTTTATGTAGCACTACTGAGTTTGCAGTTTGATTTCAGCCTGCTGTGGAGCGTAGGACTGCCCATCAGAGATACACGGTTTCAGAAAAGATGTAAGAAAAGACGCAGCTAGAGAAGAGGAATGGGCAGAGAGCGTTTTCAGAGCTACCTGGACAGCTTCATTAAAAAACCAAAAAATATTTAGCGTTACATAGTCACGTGCTTGCAGTCACATGCAATTGACAGGAGCTTATTTTATATGAAAGAGACTATTTTGATCCACATTTGAGGTTTAAAATCCACATGAGAATGAAGAAACTAAGATGGAGGTGCAAAATATTCCTTGTGGCTTTACTGGAAGTTCGCATTTCCTTGCTCATACAAAAGAATAGCATACAAAAAAAAACCAAAAAAACCACACAACAAAAAACCCACCCCAAAGCCACTCAAAGCAGCTGATTCCCTTTACCCCCTCTCTCATTCAGAAATTATTTTCTTTTTTCTTGAGTCCAGGAAAGGATGAAGCTGACATGAAATACATTATGTAAGTTTAATTTCATGCAGCCTCAGACAGACACCCCGATTCACTCTCTGTCCAGCACCTCCTTTCTCCCAGCTAACAAAGCACACAATGGGGTTTTTTTGAGAACCTCTGTCTGTCCTGCAGGCATTGCCATGTCCCAAAGCTCCATTTCTATCACAGCAGCACAGCCAGGGGACGGTGTAGAACACAGAGAATCCAGGAACGGCACCAATGAACTGGTGACTCCATAGGAAATGAGCAACTTGCGCTGTTTGTTCTCAAGATAGTGGTATCTGGTCTCCACACCCAGACACTGGCAGTGGGGCTGCTGAGGTGGCCTTTGTGGGGAGCGGCCGGGGCTGCCCCGTGCCGGACACAGCCGGTCCCAGCCAGTGCCAGCCGGCTCCAAGGGCCCCACCGCAGGACACAGCTGAGCCCCTCAGCCAAGCTGGGGGCTCCGGGGGGAAAACAGGGTTCAGGCAGGGCCCAAGGCGGCCCAGGCCCAGGAGGAGGAAGGCCAGGAGGCAGCAGCAGCAGCAGAGGCAGCCCCAGGGCAGGAGGAGGGCAGGAGGTGCTGCAGGCCCGGAGCAGGGATCCCCTGCAGCCCTGCAGAGCCCCCGCTGGAGCAGAGCCCCAGGCCCCAGGCCGCAGCGGGGGGCTATTTCCTGCAGGAGCTGTGGCCCTGGAGAGCCCAGGCGGGAGCAGGGTGTCCCTGAAGGACTGCAGCCCGGGGCAGGGCCCGCGCTGGAGCAGGGAGAGGTGTGAGGAGGGAGGAGCGGCCGAGAGGGGCTGCCATGGACTGACCGCAGCCCCCAGCCCCAGCCCTGCGTCCCTTGGTGTGGGGAGAGGGGTCGGGAGGGGAGGGGGAAAGGTGGGAATGGGAACAAGGGATGAGGGGCAGAGAGAAAGGCATTTTAGGTTTTATCTTTGTTTCTCACCATTAAGCTCTATTTTTAATTGGCATTAAGTTAAACTACTTTTCCCCAAGTCAAGTCTGCTTTGCTCATGATAGTAACTAGTAAGAGATCTCCCTGTCTTTATCTCAACCCATGAGCTTTTCCATCCTATTTTGTCCCTCATCCTGTTGACGAGAGGAAGTGAGGGAGCAGCTGGGCCAAGGTCAAGCCCCTCAACAACAGTTAATGAAAGCTAAAAAATTTAAGAAACAGTAGCTGCTTCAGCATAGGCAGGCATGCTGTTGGCACCTGCAAATTTGGTAGTTATCCTATTAGGATTAATCATGTAAACCACCTGTGATTTCAGTATTTTGGATGCTGTTACCTCCCAATCTTCCTCTCCTTTTTGGTAGTAATTGACAAACTTCAAATATGCTAGCTGAGTTGTAAAGCTTGTTGTAGGAGTGAAGAAACCTAGCCAAAATGACACTGTATTGAAACAAATGCATCCAGGTATTTCTCTATAGATTCCCCTCTTGATTTTATTCCCTTGCAGATGTGGAAACCAACTTAGAAGTGCAATATTTTTATGAAGTAGGCTGTTGACTAATATATTTCACAGCAGGGGAAAAAAAAAAAACAAACCAAACAAGAAAATAAGCAGTCACTCAGAGGTAAGCTTTCAATGAACTCATTCTTGTTTAAATACTGTCTATTTCAATCTCTGTTCTCCAGTACCTATTTAAGGGCAACACAAGAACAAAAAGGAAAAAAAAAACAAACAAACCCTAACCAACAACAACCCCACCAAACCGAGAAAATGCAGAGATAAAGGAAGAACTAAAGTGCAGCTGCTGAAATTCAATGTATATGATAACCACAGGTATGAATAAGATTCAGTTTATTACAGATTGGAGCTGAATTCTGTCATTTTCACCCATTCTAACATCCATCAGAAATCATAGCAAGGAGATTATTAAATCCTGAGCTAATATCTTAAATGTTGTTATGAAAGCACCACTGGCATAATTAAAAAATAAAAACAAAAAGCAGAAAAAACAAAAAAACAACAAGCAGAATTTAAAGATGTCTCCTATATTGGCAAAAAGGTTGGATAACTTGATTCAATAGCTACTTACCCTGTCTGACATTCATCATTAATATTGTTCTTTATACTTTTTTATTTTCCCTATGATTATTATTACATTTGCAGTTTAGGTACAAACCACAGCAACCATCTACCATATTCTGTTAAAAAGAGATTAGTCTCATCCTACTTAATGTGTCTCCAATGTTGATATCTTTGTCTGTCATAGTTATCTGGGCTCCTCTTCTAGTAAACACAGACTGAAGAAATGGAATTAATGGTGATCAGGTGTGTTTCATCACACAAAATATAAGTAGTACACGCTTTATGATAAGGGTGTACACGCTTTATGATAAGGATATGGCCAACCATATCCTGGGCTGCATCAAAAGAATTGTGGCCAACAGGTCGAGGGAGGGGATTCTGCCCCTATACCCTGCTCTGGTGAGACCCCACCTGGAGTACTGTGTCCAGCAAGAAGGACATGGACCTGTTGGAGCGAGTCCAGAGGAGGGCCACGAAGATGATGAGAGGGTTGGAGCACCTCTCCTATGAGGACAGGCTGAGAAAGCTGGGGTTGTTCAGCCTGGAGAAGAGAAGGCTCCAGGGAGACCTTATTGCAGCCTTCTAGTACTTAAAGGAGGCCTACAGGAAAGATGGGGAGGAACTCTTTATCAGGGACTGTAGTGATAGGATAAGGAGCAACAGTTTTAAACTGAAAGAGGGTATATTTAGATTAGATAACAGGAAGAAATTCTTTACTCTGGGAGTGGTGAGACACTGGAACAGGTTGTCCAGGGAAGTTGTGGAGGTCCCATGCCTGGAAATCTTCAAGGCCAGGTTGGATGAGGCTTTAAGCAACCAGGTCTAGTAGGAGGCGTCCCTGTCCATGGCAGGGGGGTTGGAACTAGATGATCTTTAAGGTCCCTTCCAACTCTAGCCATTCTATCATTCTATGATGATTCTATGACATAAACCTCTTTTCTTTGTCCTGTAAGTTCATCAGCATAGGACCATATAAGTTTATCAGCATAGGACTAAGTATTCTCTTACATAATAAAGAAACCTTGGAAAAAAATGAGCTCACTTTTTTCCCTTAAAAGGAATCTGGAATGAATTCACTTAAAAAATCTCTCTTGTTTTTATAAAAAATAGTATGTTTGATTCTCTTACTTAAATTGAAAATTTCCTTTAAAGTTCAATCCATTTCAGTGTCTTCTATGTGCCCTTTATAGCCATCAGTTACTCTTCTCGGCACTCAAAGTGAGCTCTTTTACATTAAAGAACTGGCACCCTTCTCCTAACTCAGCAAAAAGTTCTCTTGTAGAAGACAAAGTATTACGTAAGTGTTAGCAACGCTGTATTCTTCAGGTATTGATAATTTATATTTTGATGGAAGATGCACCAGCATAGCTGACTAGCATTCAAAAAACTTCAGTTCTGTGGTTTAAGCAACACTCCTGCAATGAGTACCAGCTGTAGAATCTGAACTGTCAGCACTTTAAAATAGAGGATCAATAAACAGTGATGTATTAGAGTGAAATAGTGAAGACTAGAGTTTGACTTAGCAATAAATTGGCCCACAAATACATAACAAGGGATTTGGACTATGTACAAGGAAAATTGAATATAAGGAACAGTTGCTAGTATATGAATGAAAATGTCAAAATGAAGCAATAGAAAATATACAACAGAAATGAAGGAGATTTACTGAAGGCAGAGAGCAGACAGTCCATGCTGTGGTTACATAGTATTTAAGGAAACAAATCTTAAACATGGCAAAAAGTAACAAAGCAGGCTAGAAATGCAGCTCACAAATCCATTTTTAGTGTATATTCAAAATCATATCATCTTACTTTATTAAAACAAGTGGTTTTCAATAGTCTTGAATTTGGTACTGCTACAGCTCTAAGAGAATGAGTTAGAGTCTTGTCTGGCTCAGTTGTCATGGAAACAATTATTTACTTCCATCTGGATAATCTTTATCATTATGGACCTGACGCTAGTTGAAAAAGTGAGTGAACTTCTATGATTTCTGTAATTAAAAAAAAGGAAGACAAATTGCCTACATCCTATTCTGCTTACATTAATAGGGTAATTGTGTTTAACCCAAGATTAAAAAAAAAAAAAAAAGTCAGACTGGCCCTTTATTTTCTGAATGTCTTTTCAGGTGCAGATTCTGTTATCATTAATCTAATTGGGATTACTTTGATTTGATGACAAGACCTACTGTAAGAGTGAGGTTACCCCTGCTTTAATGAAGCTAGCACTCTATCAGAATCATCAGTGACCTGAATCCAGACAGCCCATGGATGCGTTTGGTTAAGACATGCCACGTTTTCTAACCAATAGCGAAGGAGAGAATGGCTGGGAAAAATTATAGCTAGGTCCTGGAGGGAAAGTCTTCAGTAGGAGTCAGAAGCAAAGTTCATATTTATGCTCCTGAACAACAAAAAAAACCTTCCTGCATAAGAAAAATCCCACAGCTGGCTGGCCATCTACAGCAGCAACATTGCATAAGGCACCATTGCATGAGTTGTAATGCGTACCACTTGCATAGGGAAAAGTCATGTAGTTAGTGGTGCAAAGAACACGCTTAATCTGGAACTCAGAGTCGTCTCATGTTGTCACTTTTGCAAGTTACCTTGTCAGACTAGACCTCCCCTTCAAAGAAGCAGCATTTTAAATCCTAAAGCAAAACAAATTACACTTATCAGTATGTAAGATATTTGAAGTGTGTCTGTTATGGGCTGATGTGTAGGGGATTAAAGAAAAGCGAATGCTATGTTTATGTCACTACAGAATGATATTGCAAGAGTCACTTATTGTCTGAGCAGTCTTATCAGGAAATAATTTGATTCAGGGAAATGTTCCTATTAATTTCCATTGTAAGTCAACCATCTGGATCAATGATTGTCTAATTCAACTCTACTCCAATTGAAGTAAGACTGCTAATTCCCCGTGCTAGTGGGTAAATATGGATTGGTATTTTCCAAAACATAAGGCAAACACAATTTTTGTTCATTTAAAAAACAAACAAACAAGTTGAAAGACTGGTAACTGAACAGAATGACAAAAAGAATTTGTTCTTTAGTTATTTCATAAGCAGATGAAGAGTTGCCTGAAGATGCTGAATGCAGATGTTCAGTCCAGGCCCTTGCCGTGCTCAGGCTTGGAGGGACTTCAATCCATCTGCTGACTTGGATCTGCAAGGCAGAACACAGGAGTGCACTGCTGGCTGACCACCAATTCGGACACAGCATTTTATGTTTTCCTTATACAGGCTATTCAGCAGGCGCTAAGAGGTAAAGTATCAGTGAGGTGCTATTCAGGTCCTAAAGACTGAAAATGTATTGCAAAAGCCCCTAAGCTGAAGTGTTCCCTGAAATAAGAGGTGTTGAGATAGACCCGTATGCTGGAAAAGTCTTGATGTAGAATGAACCATTCACTGGCATCATTTGCAACACCAAAAGCCAAGCCAAGGTCTCAGTTATACAGTAGAGGTGACCAGGATCGTACTTATAGTATAGTAAATCTGCTTGAAGAAGAGTACAAGCACATATACATTTGTGTTTGACACTGTCCGTAAGGTGGTGCACTGATCACTCCAAAACATCTAGAGACAAAGCGTAGCACAGATGGGCGCTTGTTTGAGTGGCTGACTCCACAGCAATAGGAAGCCAAATTAGTTTAAAGTAGCCACCACTTCATGGAAATGTGTTTGGTTCTGGTTTCCTCCCTCCACAAGGGAATGGGCAATCAGAAATAACATTTATGACACAATTTTTCTTAACGAGAGTAACTCTGAGCAAGCCTGGAGAAGAGAAGGCTCTGGGGAGACCTTATAGCAGCCTTCCAGTATCGGAAGGGAGCCTACAGGAAATCTGGAGAGGGACTTTTTACAAGGACATGTAGTGATAGGACGAGGAGTAAAGGCTTCAAACTGGAAGAGGGGAGATTTAGATTAGATCTCAGGAAGAAATTTTTCATTCTGAGAGTGGTGAGACACTGGCACAGGTTGCCCAGGGAAGTTGTGGCTGCCCCATCCCTGGAAGTTTTCGAGACCAGGTTGGATGGGGCTTTGAGCAACATGGTCTAGTGTGAGGTATCCCTGCCCATGGCAAGGGGGTTGGAACTAGATGATCTTTAAGGTCCCTTCCAACCTAAACCATCCTATGATTCTATGGATCAAAAGCCTGAATTCCAGTACTTGCAGCCATGTATATTATTACTTTCTCCATATGTATGTGTTCCAGTTTTTTCAAATGTGACTTCTTTCACAGTTTCACTTAGTTTTCAAAGCTAGAAAAGGGACAAAAATTGTGTTGCAGCACCATGATGCTGATTTCCCTTCCATGATCCCTTTATCTTCCATGAAAACAACACAATGTGCAAATTACATTTTCCATAATTCACCATAGTTATGGGATTCCTATGAAGTACTATAGCACTTCACAAGCAAAGATTGTTTCAGGGAAGATTGTCTTCATCGAGGGCAATGGTGACCAAAGCATCTGATCTATTAATTTTATAAGACATTAAGATGACAAAGATCTAGATTCTAAATAGATTCATACTGTAAGAAAACTTTTGATGCGGGTTTTGTTTATTGATGGGAAGGGACTGAAAAATGCTTTACCAAACACACTTGACTGTTGAAACAACACAGTCCATCAAACCCACCTAGAAAAACATTCTCATTATATATACAATTCTACTTATACTGGTTTTTGCTGTGTTAAAATTAAATATGCTCAAGGACAAGTCATACATTTTTATGACTTCTAACAGAATTCACTTCATATCCTGAGCTGTAAGATTTTTGAATGGCTGAATAGCTGCAGATTGGATGTAGATGATGTAATATTGGCCTTGACACGAAGTTCATAATGAGAAGTACTATAGCCCCTGTTAGAGACGCATAATCTTTTTAATATTTAAAGTGCAACTTTCCATTTCAGACAACCGGGGATATAGGAGAGTTACCATTTGCAAATACTCAAATGTGTGTGGAATTGAGCCAGGAGGACCTGCTGAAGCTGACATTTCTGGATCATCTAGGATCCTGTGTCATCTGAATGCAAGTCCACCTCAGTTTTATCTCCCAACAGTGCCCAGGACCCATAGGAAGGTCTTGTTCTCTCCTGCTTGGGTGCTACTCCCAGAGTTCTCCTCTGGATTAAAACTGAAAAGTCTGGTTGCAACCTCCAGCTCTCACTTAGAAAGAGTTTGGTGTGTGTCTCGCGGCACTAACAAAATGTGCACTGCTGAGCTAGACAACCAAAAATCTGTCGTGGTTGTAAATGTGGCTTTGCTAAAACAGATTGAGCACTTCAGAAACTAGATAGGGACAGTGGGATACTATACAATCTAAATGATTGTAAACTTGGTGTAAAAAATTCACTTTGCTGAGAATTGTAATGAAAAAGCCTACTTATTTCCTAGATTCAATTTTCAGATTCACTAGACATTACTGGTATTAAAAGTACCAGAAATACCATACTGAACTGTGGTTAGACTGCATTGCTCTGATACCTTGTTTCCAACTGCATAAGCTTGGGGAGGGTTATAAGAAACTTGCAGTAGCTGAATGTATGGCATAGTAACCTAGAGATCAGAATACCATTAGCTCAAGGCTGGAAGCAAGAGATTTACATCCCTCTCAATCTTTGCTGTAATTATAATGAATGATGATTTTTATAGCCAGAATTGCTACCAGTCCTTTTTTAAATCCTCTTCACTACAAGCCTACAATTGCTTCCTGAAGCAAAGGGTTCTATCAGATAATTACAGCAGGAAAGTGCACTTATTCCCTCTTTGCTATTTTCAGTTCATCACATTTCAACTTCATTTAACATCCTCACATTCATTTGCTATGAAACAGTAGGAACAGAACTTCTTGTCTGTTCTTTCCCAGATTATTCAATATATGTATACTTTTTCTTATGACTTAATTTACTTATTTCTCCTCTGTACTAAACAATCCTCTTGTTTTCACTTCTTCTTTAGTCTGATAGTTATTCCAGCTTGTTGGACCCTTGTTGGCACTTCTCAGGTCCTCTAGCTGCGCTACAATACCCTCTTTAAGAAGAGATGAGCAACAACATACTCCATTCAAGATAAGGTCACTCATTATGTAGAGAAGTTATGATATTCTCATTCTTGTTTTCATTTGTTTCTTTCATTTTGTTTGGGTTTTTTTGACCTGAGATTGAAAGTAAAACAAGGTTTTCTACTGAATCTTCACATCAACTCAGTATATAACTAGCTCAACTTTATTCCTATATTATGCACTACTTTACATTTATCAACAGTTACATTCAGCATTTTCTTGATTGCTAAAGCAGCTTATTTGGATTTTTCTGAAGTTTCTTTCAATCATCTCTGGATTTGACTAACCTATCCATTTTGTGTCACCTATGAGGCATTTTGTGTTCTTACTAAATAAGTATAAATGAAAGGTTTTCATAACACTTAATGTAAAGTGGAAGTCCTAAACTTTACATGTGGTTAGATAATCACTACATTAAAATGAGATTGATCACTTGTGTAATTACAGTGACACAGTTAGCATTTTACCTGGAAGCATCTTGCCCAACTGTAATGTTACATATGTTTGTACACAAAACTGAAGATAGTAGTAACTGACTTGGATTCTGATTGAGGATGCCATTTGAAGTGACTGGCTTCTGAACATTTTCAAATGTCATGTGGAAAGAAGACCAAAAGATTAAGAATGGCTTTGCGTTGCGTATCCCATGCAGTACTTTCCTGGTCCCAAATACGGACAGCCATGTTCTTCTTAAACGTGAAAAATGGTGCTACTGGGACAGAGAATTACAATGACATATACCAGAAACAAAAGACAACCAACAATTTTTCCTTCACTTTTCAGACAGCAGACAAAAGAAATGAAAGAATTTTAATAAATATTTGAGAGCAAAAACCAAAGCTTCTGTCTTCCACTGAAATCACTGATAGGATTAGTCCAACGCATTTTGCTCTGTGTATAAATTGTTCAAGTGTCTTGTGTATTAATTTTTTGCACTGCTGTACAGTTCCTTAAAGAGATGAGGCAAGTGTAGTGGAATTCATGTTTTATAACAGAAGAGCTTTTAACCTTGGGATTGGGAAGCACTTGGAGATTATTTATTGCAAATCAGCATCATAAACAGCCAGTACTTCACATGGAAATCACATCATTCAATGTAATTGTGAGCAACAAGTGAATATTGGTTAATGTGCTGCGTTTTTGAGTCTTATGATGCAAACTGGAGACCTGTATTATTCAGACAGAACAGTTTTACCAACAAAGACTTAATATTAAATAATTTTCAGCCTCCAAAGTAGTCATATGTCAGAAATGAGACACTCAGACTTGCTCAGGAGAGGCGTTTGCTTACCACAAAGATTTTTTCATCACTTGTCAACTAATTAGCTGTTTCTTAGAGGATTTGCAGACTCCAAGCCTGGAAATCCTTCCAATCAGGTACAAAATCCTCATGACATGGCAGTTACAATACAAAGGATAGTCCTAAACTTCAGCCCAAAGCCAACATGTGTCCTTCTCAGTTTAGCAAAACTTCTGGTTGTCAGATTTCAACACAGACAGAAAGCAGGTGAGGTATGTATGTTATGCAAAGAACATTTTCTTTTCAGTATGCATCCCCCCACTTTTCTACAGTTCCTATTAGTTTTATATTTCAAAAAATTATAATTTCTCCCTTACCTACAGTTACCTGGGGACTGGCTCCAGCTTTTTTTTTTTATTTCAAGATGCCCAGAGGGAGACAACACAAGTGGTAGCTCTCCTGCCTTTATGACTTTCTCAGGGAGCAGAACCAGCTGGTGTTTGGCACATCCCTGCCTCCTCCCAGTCTGTTCCTTCTTAAACATCCTGTTTTCACCAAGGCCAAGAGCACTAGGACAAAATAGGAGCTACCTCTGCTGCAAATATTGAAGTGCCACTTCTAGGACTTTTCTGCTTCTTAGATAGAGCAGAGACACCAAAGGCAAAGAATGTGGCCCCTCCTAGCAATTGAAGATGCAAGTACCTTGTCATAGTCAAGGTTACAGAACTTCTTCTGGTACTTAGCATAGTTGGGGGCCTAGCCCGGACCTCAGATGTTCATCTGGAGGAGAATGGGAGTTTCACTTCAAGGACAGTGAAGCAAGAACTTCTCTGCAGAGAAGAGGTGGAATCCACCTGACCAAGGTTCACAGGGGAGTGGAACTACTGCCCACAGATAGGAGAAGGCACTTATTAAGTCTGTGGGGCAATAACAGATGGGAAAGATGCTGATGGAGGAAGACCACTCTGACCATAAAGTGGTCTCCCACAACTTACATTGTCTTGGTACAGCCCAGAGGATCCTGTACCTGTAGTCCTGTTGTTGGTTGCATAAGCATTAGGGAAACCATTTCCGGCTACACAAACACACTCTGGGTCTTCCTCTGGCTCTCTTTTTCATTATCATCTGCCCCAAATGGCTCACCCTACTTTGTTAAGATGCTAGAGGAGAGAGAGCACGTCACCTGTTTGAACACAGAGAGGTCTGGAATGGTTCTCCCTGAATGATAAAGCCCACACAATGCTCCCAAGAAAAGTGCAAATCTTTTTGCTGGGTAAAATTTTGATATAAGCTTTCAACAGCATCCTGAGCCCTAAGCCTCCCTTTGCTGCAGTTTCCTTGTGGCCTTCATCACTCAGTCGCTCTCTCTCAGCTTGGACTCTGTAAGCACTATTAACCCTATTTTAGGAAATCCACTGGCAGGCACAGCTGTTATGGGGATTATATGTGTCTGTTGATCTCTGGAAAAAGAACTATAAAAGTGTGTATACCCTTGCAGTATTACCACTCTGATTTACGCAACTAACCTCCCTACAACACCCAAAATACCTAACACCAAATGCTGCTAAAAGAACTGAAGATGTCACTGTTCCTTCTCCCAATCCATCCCATGTTTAAAGATAAACTGTTGCAATCTAATATTCCTACAGTCTAAACCACCAGTGACTGAACAAACAAGCAAGGGAAAAAACAGTTTAATAAGTGGTTTATACAATGCATAGGTTGTGGGCTGGTGGGATGTGTGTTGATTTTCTTTTGTCATTGACAGCCAATAACATTTAAATCTAGATTACTTTTAAAATATGAAATACTAAATAAATCTTAAGGTTTATTCTTCAGGAAGCTGTGATGGGAGTCATCAGATTAAATCTGAATCTCTAACAATAGGCATCTAAATCAACACAAACTTCCTTGACAGAAACGGACATCTATTTGTCTAGCCCTGAAGTAGGATTTGGTAATTCGATTCATATCTATTGACTATAGGGATATTCCAGTATCTTAAGCTAGGTTAGGAAAGACCTACATTGGTATTCTTCACTTGTAACTGAACAAACCCATTTCAGAATTGCTGGAGAACTTGCAGAGGAAATCTCAAATACTTATAAAATTCTATGTATCATTTAGGGTAGCTGCAACTTCTGTAAAAAAGCATTTAATGCAGTATCAAAAGAATTAGCTAAGTTGGAAAGTTGGGGATCTAAATGTTACATCTCTTAAGAACTTAAAGGACAGTTATAATGAATCATGTTGAAGCATCAGGGTAAAGGGAGTCTGAACACAGAAACACCACCACTGTGGAGTACCTCCACAACATCTTCATTTATAATTTAGCAAGTAGAATAGAACAGGTAACGAAATTTGCTGAGGAGGTCAAGCTGAGAGATGTTGTCAACACAGTGAAGTGGAAAATTTCATAAAATGAGATGATCTAGAGTAATAATGCAATAGAAATTGGATCAAGTTTGATAGTAACAAATGTAAGATCAGGTAATTGATGACTATTAAACCTGCAGCTATGAGCTAAACAAGGTGAGCTGAAAATTACCAAGAAAAAAAAAAAGAAATTAAAATGTATTTTGTAGCAGCAGTCTCAACATGACAATATTTGACATTTTGTATAGTATCTAGATCTCTAATACCTATATTTCATTACACGTCACACATTTTAGAACATAGAATACTATGAAACCAAGAAAGCCTTCAAATCTTTTTCTTGGAGAGAGTTAGAGAGTAGACCTACTAAACATTCAGATCACACTGAGCTAGGTCTATCAGTCAAACAAAAGGGCAGAGAAAGGATATGCTTTAGCTGGAGCTTTATGAAAGACTTAATGCTTTCAGTAAGATTCCCCAAAGTTGTTTTCTGCAGCATATTTCAAATATAATCAGAGGTGGATCTGACCTCCACAGGTTGATGATGCTTCCACTTGGCAGCTGATTGGCTCATCCTTTTTACTCTCTTGAGCAGAACGGGCAAGACTGTACGGTTACATAGAAAGGTTTTTAATCAAGAGGTGCCATCATCCATCTTAATCTCGAATATGCTGGATCAGCTCTTGACTTATGAAGAACTATACTGGCAAAAGTGTTTTCTTCAGAACAGAATAGAGGACAGTTCCTTTTTAATCAGGTTGTCTACCAAAAGAAATTCACCTTCAAGCATGACAGGAAACTTCATGTTCAAAAAATCAGTGGTTTCTTTGTTAGTACCAGCTTTCAAACACATACCAGAAAGGCTTTATGCTCCTCTTCTAGTAACAGTAATCACATTGATTGCCAGAGTTACTCTAAGTAATGCAGTTATTGGCCAATGCCTATGGGCCTTTCCATCCCCCTTCTTATGACGGGGAGGAAGAGCAGGGAGGGAGGGAGGAAGTACCAATTTGCTAAGAAATAAACAGAAGTGTCAGACGGATAGATACAGTCAACTGAAGAGGAGGGATTTTCACAAATAAGATCTAGATCCTTGCTGAGAAAAGTAAGTGGCAAAATCTGTCAGTTCAGACTTTATTTTCAAATATTGCCATATTTTACATAAGTTGCAGAAGTCTGTTCAAACAGGATGAACAAGTTCCCATGAGCATTTTTAAACATCCAGCACGTGAATGCCTTTAGGATTCTATGACACACACAGCTGGAAAGCACTTTCCCTCTTTCTGAAAATACTCATCATTAAATCTAAAGCAAAATCTGCAGCCATGAAGATTTTAAGCAGATATTAAACTTAACCAAAACATGGTAAAAGTCAGAAATTTTACCATAACCATTTCTTCTGTGATATATATGCTTTTTAGTATCTGGTAAAGCAGCTGTGGGGGGAGATTTTCTGAACAAGAGCTGGAGAACTTGCGGAGGGTCACGGTGGCTGAATCCTTCTCTATCCACAGCTCCCACCAGCAGCCGAGGGAGAGCAGAGCAAGGGAGGCATTTTTGAATCAGACTCCATGAAGCCACGTGCCACCACTGGAAGCTGTTGAAGGCAGAAATGCTTTAACACTTCCTTTATGGAAGAATAAAGGTAAAGCTGTAAATAACTTCCCTCTGGGTATGCCTCTGCAAAATTCAGGTATTATTGATGGTAGAAAAGACAATTTCTGTATCCTCTTTCAGGACTAGTTTCCTAAATATTTCACAGTAAATTAAATGTACTATTTCAGAAGAAATAGTTGTGTTATCTAAAGTAAAGTAGCTACAGTTGAACAAGCTATGGTACAGAACGGAAAGGCCAGTCTATTTCAGTCTATTCCAGTTGTATTCAATCTGCAGTCTTCATTTTCCTGGAAATCCACTGACTGCTTTTGGGAAGTCCACCAAAGATGAAAAACAAAACCATATTTTCAGGCAGTCTATATGGGCCCAGAGCCTGCAGAGATGGAAGTTCCCCAGCCTCTCTGCCCAGCAGTGTTCCAGTGTCTGAGCACTCTTTTTATGAAGAGGGTTTTTTTTATACCTAATGAAAAATGCAATTTATGTGCATCGCCTCTTGTGCCTGTCACTGTGCACTTCCAAGACTATGGCTCCATCTTCAGTGTAACAGCCCGTTAGGTAGCTACAGCAAGAAATAAGGTTTCCTCTCAGTCTCAGTTTATTAATAAAAACAAATAAAATGTATTTGAGTAGATATCGAATCCATGAATGAAGTTTAAAGGTAGATGTGATCACTATTACAATAGCAGAAATCTGTGCTTTATTTACTCTTTTATTACTAAGAGTCACTACAACACTGGTAGTGCACACTATACCAACAAAGCCAATTCTACTGCATATTCCTATCTGCTGCCCCACGTCCGTCGAATGTGTTGCTTCAGCTCTGATATATTTTGTGAAAGTATTCTGCCACCTAAAGGAGATATTTGAGACAGTGCCTCCTAAAAATAGTTGTTTTGCCACGGTGAATTGAGGCTATATGTAGTTTTCTCAATTTTAATTTTATGATTAAAAAGATTTAGTTTTCAAAACATGAAACTATTTCTCCCCAAGACAGTTAATCCTTTGTAGAATTTCCTTCATTTCAGTAGACTTCATGGCCTCAGACTCTCAGTATCTCATTTCCCCATTTGTTAAATGTAAATGTCCTAGAATTCAAAGTGTTTTAGATTTTCATCAATGACTGCCATTTTTTCAAGGCCTCAGGCTCCCACTAAAATTTAACTTCTTTCATAGCATTTAAAACAAACATCTCCATGCCCTTTGGTATGCTAAAGAATTATTTCTCTATCGTTAATTCAAAAATGTAGAATTTCTGAGAGGCTGGCTGGAGGGAAGAGAAAAGGCTAACTTAAAAATACCGTAGACCCTGACCCTAGACATGTACGTAGATATAGAGGTGTACAGATAAAGACACAGAAAACTCATCAGTTCCCTGACATATGGAGTGGTTCATTAAACCAGATTAATTGATAACAGATCTATTATTCATGCTTTCACCTAATGAGCCAAATATGCTTTGCATTAATTCTGTTACCTTGCTTGTTCTCAAGAGAAAGCAGTGACATCCAAAACACCTGAATATCCTCAAAGCCTAAACTTCAGATACAGCCCTGAAGTAAGCAAGTTTTTACTCACCAGGTGAATCCAAATTGTCTTAAGAGAAAGGATTTGGGAGCAGGAAGAGAGAGGATGGTAATATAAATAGAACAACACTTTAATATTATCTAACAGCTTTTCATAATTATTTTTTCCATATCTTCAGACCGGTTGAATTCAACAGTAATTCTTACTGGAATCCAATGGTAAGATAAATATATGTTTGGGTAAAGTATGTTACTATCACTGTAGGCTAACATTTATCAATATACAGCTCTTATATTTTTGTCAATTTTGTATACATTTGCGAAATCTCAAGCTTAAGTGATTAAAATATTCTCAGAAAGAACTGTTTTTCATTCAATGTGTAACATAAATTATAATTCAGAAGTTGCATTTAATCATTCCTTTTTTTTTTTCAAACACTGGAGTAGCTGTTAAAATCAGGGAAACTGTACTTTGTACCCATATCTCCATTAATTTCATTTTCTTGGTGTCATCCACTTAATGTGAGGGGATTGGCTACTTTTTCCTCTTCTCTTTTTTGGCATAGATGTATTTTTTCAAGGAAAACAGACCAAGCACTGCATAGCTTCTTTTTTTTGGCCATCTTTGTGCAGTTGCTTTAAGCTTTTTTGATTATGAAAAGGAGTCAGGCAGGAACATAAAGACTGAGATCCTCCTAAAACTGGTTATGTGTCATAGCAAGTCCCACCAAGAAAATCAATGAGCCACAACAATTTTTGGGAGAACGTGAAAGTACTTGATAGCAATATCATCTCCGTGCAAAGATCCAAACAAATTTTTGTTTGTTTGTTTTGCATGCAGTTTATATACAGTTGAGAAATGAGCATCAATTTTGTTGAGGTCAGCTTAATTCTCAGACTTCTGTGTGACATCAGGTCCTACCTGAATGAGATGATAAATTCTTGTAATGCCTAACAAATGGAAAGGAACTTGTATAAACCCCTGAGGAAGCGTCAACAAATATGCAATGCAATTATAATTGATAGGCACACGTTTCTGGGGCAACCTGGATTCTTTCAGAACATCTTTTTGCTAAAGACTGAAAGTTGAGTTATTGCTCTACATCATCACACCCGCTTTTAGAAGCAAGCTTTCTACATTTTCTGCTTTCACAGAGAATGGCACAGAGAAGTCCTGACAGGAGCAGGTTCATTAGCAGTTAGGCTGAGTTACAGACTATGCCAATCAGCTATTTCTTTCTGACAAGGTTTGAAATCTTTCATAAGAGATTTCTTTGAGAACTGAGTTAGGTTTTTTTAAATATGTTTATCAATATTAATTGTTTGAAATAAAAAACTTTCAATTCCTCTTATTTATATTTTGCATCCTATTTTCATATTGCTGTCTTTTAAAACCCCTTTCTATATCTACTCTGGTGGAGAGATTTTTTACAAAGCTGCATGCAGTACAGTATTAAAGTTGACTGGAAGTGATGTAAGGAAACCAAATGAAAGAAAAACAAAGCTAACTACCAGGGAACTCTCCCCGTCGGTGAGGGTGAGTAGGGAGCTGTGGATAAACAATAAGGGAATATGGGAAGTTTCATCACAAATCCTGGTGAAAAAAGGAATGGATGAAACCACGGAAGTGTAGAAAACCACCCTGTATTTCAAGAATGAGGGATCACTTAGGTCTTTTCATTTTCTACTGGCCAAACGCTGATATTTTCTAGAGTAAATGCCATGCTGCTGTCTGTGGGAGTCTTGCTTGTATAAGGGCATCTGGGTTTTACCTTACGATTTTACAGACCCAATTCAGCCTGGGCATGAATGAACATAATTACTGTTGACACCAATGAGGTGAGACCTAACAGTGCATGGCTTAATTGGATGACAGAATTTGCATTTCCCATGTATGCAAGCACTGCTTAGTGGCACACAAGTGTGCTTAGAATATTATCAAGCATTAACCTTAGGTTTGTGTGTCTAGTGCCCACAGTGTCTAGAATAAGTGGTTGTACATTCATAACTAAAGTAAGAGCCAGCTTAGACACTGATGCTTTTTTTTTTCTTTTTTTTCCCCCCAGATTCCTGCAAGGACAGAAAAAACATTTATCTTTTTGAAATCCTGTACTACAGATAGAACAAACAGCTCTCCAGCCTACAAATATCCTAAGATATCTAGGAGTACCTTAAAAACTCACAGTCCTCTTCAGTTCTGCCCTGGATATCTCTGATGACTTGAATTCCCTCAAATCCCAGTAGGAACCATAGAAAGAAACACATGAAATTTGCATTGCTCAGCCTTGAAGAGTGCAGCTTAACTGCGTAGAAAGAAATATTTGCAAGTCATAGTTGCCAGCTGCACTGGAAGGCACAGCTGTCTGCTTAACCCATCACAGTGGAGATTGCAAGACTGACTGTGTACAAAAGACAATGTAAAAATAGCTATGTGTCTTCTAGCAAAAAAATCACTGTGGCAGAAAGAGCACAGCGCAGTCAAAGAGAAGGATAATCGGTCAGGTCACTGCTTTTCTGCTCATTATAAATCAAAGCCAAAAGAAAGCCCTGTCTGGCCATTCTGTGCAGTCCATGGCTATGTTTATTAGGCTTTGTGTCTCCTTTGTGTCGCCTCTATTCTTTTGCATAGAATTTGAGTTATAATACAGCACAGTGCAGGAAGTACAAGGGCAGCAGCAGAAGAGCTAGACTCCCAGCTAGGATGAAATCATAAAACATTTCTTGCAGTTCTTGCTCTGTCTGCCAGCCATTGTGAAGATTGACTGCCCATTCACCTTGTGAGCTGCTATTTCACAACTTGGACAAAGCTGTGCACACTGCTATTATGATACGGCATTTTGTCACATAAATTGGTACGTAAAGGAGGGCTGATAGCTGTACAGATAGGTAGATCAGATGGAAAGAAAGACCAACGCACACTGAGCTCTGATTAGCCAGCATATAATTGCAGCCTCTGACAGGACCTCTCTGAGATAGGAGATCAGGTAGTAGTGGTCACCTCCACATGCCTTTCCAACATGACATGAAGAATGAGATCAGGCAGCCCCTGAAAATTGTGTCCCTTCCAGTCACTGACTGGTGGAAGCTGGAGTTTTCTGTCGTGGGCACAGCATTTTAGAGTCATTTGCTAATCACAACTCTTCTGGGTGCTCCCTGGCATGTAGAACTTCTCAGATGCCTCTGAGAAATGTGCACATATGAAAGTATGACCCTTGCTGAGCAAGAAACAGGAGGAGAAATGCAGATGTTCTTTTCCACGTCCTCAACTGGGATTGTTTCACCTGCCTCCTGAGTTTGATGGTGATCAGGTTTACACCAGAGCCCCTCCGAGCTGAGCCTACTACAAGCTGCTGGTGAGAGTCCTAGCTCAGAGAACAAGAGATTCATGAAGTAAGGCAATGAAGAGAAGGTTGTGAGTACTTACTGGCATCACAGAGTTAAGTGATTTGCCCATGCTCAGATGGAAATTTTAGGGCAGAGATGGATAGGATCCAGGACCGCTTCATCCTGGTCTGGTGTCTCCCAGTGTGACTGTCCTTTGCTGTGCTGAATGCACCGAGGAAGGATAATAGGTTATTGTGACTTCTGGGACTGTCAATGCTGGATAATAACAGTGATAGCAACAGTTAAAATGTCATCCTTGGGGACATCTGCTTTACTTGTCCATGCAGGATCTGGTCTATGAACTGGGGATATAAAATTCTGGAAAGAGAATCCTCCTAATTGCAGAGTCATTGTTCCTTGCTGGAGTTCTGTATGTCATTGTATGACTGATAAGCATAAACGAGAGAGAAACAGTGGATCTATATCCTGGTAATGCAGTCACCCTGAACTTAAAACTCACACAAACACATTTCATTTCCAGTTTAAGTAAGTATTATGAATGCATTTGTATCTCAGTAGTGCCTTGAAGAGATCAGATACCCTCACAGGCCTTAGGAATCAGCCCTGTTGCCCAGGCTGTTGGCAGACTTTTACAAACATTCAGCACCTACTGATTGCACTGGTGGTTTAGCATTTGAAAGAGTGGTTCATAGGTCCTGGGTGAGGACTACCAGCTCTTGTACTGCAATTTCAGAGCAGAGTTAGCTGCCTAAACTCAGTCAACTAATCTGAGACAAAACCAAACAAATGACAATGACAAAAGGAGATGTGAAGGGAGAAACATGGGATGTGTTATAATTCTTTTTATGTCTAGGTATCTTACTCACCCTAGGCTTATTTTTATTTAATTAGGACATGTCCATGCTCCCATAACTCAAAGTATGGCAGAGTTGTTAAAATGTTTCTTTCCTTTTTCAGTGAATCATAGAATCATAGAATGGTTTGGGCTGCAAGGGACCTTTAAAGGTCATCTAGTCCAACCCCCCTGCAATGAGCAGGGACATCTTCCACTAGATCAGGTTGCTCAGAGCCCCATCCAACCTGACCATGAATGTTTCCAGGGATGAGGCATCTACCACTTCTCTGGGCAACCTGTGCCAGTGTTTCACCACCCTCCTTGTGAAAAATTTCTTCCTTATCTCTAGGCTGAATCTACCCTCTTGTAGTTTAAAGCCATTACCCCTTGTCCTATCGCAACAGGCCCTGCTAAAAACTTTGTCCCCATCTTGCCTTTAGACCCCTTTTAAGCACTGAAAGGCCGCAATAAAGTTTCCCAGAGACTTCTCCAGGCTGAACAATGCCAGCTCTCTCAGCCTGTCCTCATAGCAGAGGTGTTCCATCCCTCTGGTCATTTTTGTGGCCCTCCTCTGGACTCACTCCAATAGGTCCATGTCTTTCCTGTGCTGAGGACTCCAGAGCTGGACGCAGTACTCCAGGTGGGGTTTCACCAGAGCAGAGTAGAGGGGCAGAATCACCTCCTTTGACCTGCTGGCCATGCTTCTTTTGATGCAGCCCAAGATGCGGTTGGCATTCTGGTCTGTGAGTGCACATTGCTGGCTCATGTCCAGCTTTTCATCCACTAGTACCCCCAAGTCCTTCTTGGCAGGGCTGCTCTCAATCCATTCATCCCCCAGCCTGTATTGATACCAGGGGTTGCCCCGACCCATGTGCAGGACCCTGCATTTGCCCTTGTTGAACTTCATGAGGTTCACATGGGTCCACTCCTCAAGCCTGTCCAGGTCCCTCTGGATGGTATTTCATCCGTCAGGTGTGTCAACCGCACCACTCAGCTTCGTGTCATCTGCAAACTTGCTGAGGGTGCACTCGCTCCCTCCGTCTATGTCATTGATGAAGATATTGAACAGTAATGGTCCCAGTACAGACCCCTGAGGGACACCACTTGTCACTGGTCTCTATCTGGACATTGAGCCATTGATCACTACCCTTCTTGTAGCAGTCATGTTTGTCGTAATTATTCTTCCTCCTCAAGGATCACAGTTAGGTATTTTGATATCCTTATCATGGTGTATCCTTAACAAGGTTGCAAACAGATTTCCCATGGAGCATGTCAGAAAGTTTAACTTTCTGTTGTCCTTTCTGTGAAGCCAGAAATTCCTGCAAAAACAAACTTTGGCTTGGTCATAAAATTCCAGCATCTCTTTAACCCCTTTCAGATTTTTGTGAGATCGGTTTTCTGGTGATATCTCTGTTGTAGACCTGCTTTCATTTCCTGGTAAGTGTTGATATCATTGTAGTATAAACTGAGTGATGATTGTAATCAAAGTTTCAGTGTTTTCACCGGAATGCAGCAGGTTGTTATGTGGGCAGCAGCAGGGCAAGGAGACTCTGCAGGAATGCTTTTTTGGGGACTTATTGTTGTCAGCAGAGATTTAGCCTGGGGGCTGTATGGACAAAAAAAGAAGCTGGACACAATAAATTGAAGAGCAATCTGTATTTTCACAAGCTGCTCTCTGTTGGTCACAGAGAATTTCACGCTAAATATCTGCTGTTAACAGGTCACTGAGCTCAACAGCACCTGTTATTGCTTCTTCTCATATCCTATTTAAATCTACTGAATGCAAAGCTTGTGGGATCCTTGGAGGCCATTTAACTCTTTCTGCAGGAGGTCTCCTCTCAATTACAAACATGTTTCCCCCTACAGTACTAAAGTTGAGTTACATGTCTTTACCGCTTTTGATGTCATTTTAACTCCCACAGACCTGCATAAATATATTATTTTCATAACTCAGAATTGAGACATTTGGGATTCACAAGTCACAGAAGTTACAATATTTTGAACAGAATAAGTTTCACTGACAAAATAATACCCAGGTACTTCATTTATTTAATAGCATATGCAACTCTGCAAGCTTATTTCTTCACCACTAACCTGCTAGAGTTCTCCCTGTTAGTTTGAACCTAAGTGTTTTAAAATATATGCAGTACATGACAGCCTGATACCTTTTAAATGTTCCATGATGCTAACAGAAATCTCCCAATTCCTACATAATGCCGAGAATGTGTCCCAGATTTATGACTCATAACAGGGTGTTTACTTTGCTCAGTATTGAGGGTAAAGTTTTCACTCCCAATTTCCAGTCTACGAAAGCAATGCCTACATTATATGTCAAACATGAAATCAGACCTGCACCTGAGTCCAAGCATGTTCAATGGCCATGTTGCACCCTCTCAAGCTCTGGCTTTCATGGATGCATCTCCAAGGATGCCTTGGCACAGGCATATACAAATGCTCAGAGTGCTTTGTACTGCAGGAGGCCAACATTACTGCACAAGCTGTATAGGCAGTGATTATACTAGTAAATTAGACAGGGCTAGTCATGGAAATGTGACAGACTGTACTATGAAACTGTTTAAACAGTCCCTGGTGCAATTTTAGCCTGTGCCTATTAGCAGTCTCCCAAAAGCTCCAGAGCACTATCTGCAAGTTAGAATAGCCCTGGGACTATTCCCAATATGCAGTGTGTATGGAGACACTCTGCTTTGGAGGCTAAGAGAGTTTATTAAAACTTATGCCAGTTGGCTTCAGTGCTTGAGAATTTTCCTAGGCACATTCAGCTTAAGTGAAGACATTGTTATAGGGTATCCTCAGTAGACACAGACTAACTACAAAGAACATGTATCCAGCTCTAGACCTTCTGTGTACTGCTTCAAAATGGGCATCTCATCCAGGGCTCAGAGATACCAGGCTTTCTGTCTTCCTTGCCTCTTGTGGGATGTGTCCTGGTCAGCTCCAAGATCCCTATCAGTCTTTGCAATGCTTTCTTACAGTCATGAAAGTCATCCCAAAAGGGCTTGATCACAGAGACCAATGCAAACAGCAAACAGGAACAGTAAGCATCCTAAATTATTAACATTCAAGAGGAGACAGCATACAACATAAAAATAAGCCAGGAACCAGGCTGAATTTGCAACCTTCTAGCCCCGCACCTTAGCATCAAAGTGGGTGAAGTCTCAGTGTCAGCAAACCCATCTGAATCCAGAGCAAGAAGTCTCATAGTGATCAGTATCAACAGGCTCAATGGAGTTGCTCAGTGCAGAAGGAAGAGGAAGGATCTGTGTTGTCATAGGAGGTGCAAAGTTCAACAAGTTGCAACAGTGCACACAAGACAAAAAAGGCTTCTTAAGGAAACCAGAAGCAGAAACTTCTGATTCATTCTGGCACCTAAATCTAATTTGTGAATCTGTGCTATTATCCTTTTTACAAGCCAGTAGATTTCTTAGTTAAACATAGCATCATTTCCCTCTGCCTTACTTATTTTCTCCCTAATTATTTCTAAAGAAAGAAACTGCAACACAAATCAAAAGATAGTTAAAACATGCATGCAAATGGCCAGACCTAATCTGAGGTTAATCCAGCAAGGTAAAAGTGTGAGAAATTGTTTACCACTTCAAGCAATTGAAGGGGAAAAGCAAGTGGCCAACCCCACCTGCTTTAACCTGGAGTTAAAGTAATAAAACAATAATGGAGAAACTAGGAGATAAAAGGTATGAAATGAGTATCAGGAACTTGAGTGGATGAAAAATATCAAAGCTAGTGAAACGAAGGTACTGGCTTACCAGCAGTCACTCACAAAGGCCAAGATTATCTGATAAGAGTGTTAAATCAGCAAAAACAGAGCCCAAAGGAAAACAGTTATGCAGGAGTGGGGTATTCATTTGGGGGGGGGGGGGGGG